>CAUYRH010169284.1:0-15358 GCA_963574655.1 Perodicticus potto
TTTTTGAGACAGAGCCTCAAGCTGTCATCCTAGATAGAGTGCTGTGGCATCACAACTCACAGCAACCTCCAATTCCTGGGCTCAAGCGAGTCTCCTGCCTCCGCCTCCCAAGTAGCTGGGACTACAGGCGCCCACCACAACCAATTTTTTGGTTGCAGCCGTCATTGTTGTTTGGCGGGCCCAGGCTGGATTCCAACCCGCCAGCTCAGGTGTACGTGGCTGGCGCCTTAGCCCATTGAGCCACAGGTGCCAAGCCTCAACTAGTTTTTAACTAGAATCCTTCCAACAGTGAGGCACGAGAATTCTGTATTTTGCGTGCCAAGCAAGTGAATACCCGGAGTGAGGTTCTCACAAGTTAAAATGGTAAAATGAGCCACAGATGCAATCTTTGCAGTATTCAGCCAATGATTTATGAAGATTCTTGGGGTTTTCCCCCTCTGTGACTTTAGGTAAAATGATTTAGTTTGTGTTGTTGAACAAGTGAGGATATGTAAAGCTGTTTAAAGCAAAACAAAGTTTGAAAACAAGGAGAACTTAAGCACACGGCACAAAAGTTGGCTGAGGTTGCAAATTTTCCTTCTTCCCGTTTCTTCTTCTGGCTTTTCTTTCTTCCCTCACTCCTTTCCTTCTTTCCTCTTTGTCTCTCAGCTTTCTTTCTTTCATTCTTTCCTCGTTGATGATGAAAGAACTCTCACTCTCCTCTGTAACCTGCCTTGGGTTTATAAATTTCAGAGCACATTATTCTATCAGTGAATACTTGCTTACACTTGGCAATGCACTCTTGGGTTACCACTGATAACCACCTTGTCCCCTCTCTGTAACAGGGTCCTCCCACGAGCGCCCGGTTCAGGCGGCACACCACATTCATTCCACAACATCTGAACCGGCCTACATGCTACTCAGCCAGCTATTCAGATATTCACATGCTTGAATGTCATGAAAGTAAGAACTCTGTGGGAGTGTTTAAATGTTTACTTTTAACTAAACTCTCTTCAAGGACCTGTGGCAAGCATCTCACTGACTGTCACTGACCAAACTACTGCCATTTCTTGCCCGGCCTTTACTAGTAAGTACCTTTCCATCTGCATTTCTTTCTTTTGTGGCTCTCCTCTACACATAGAATCCTAATGATCATTTAAAAATGGAAATAATTGAGCAATCCCTGGCTTTAAATCTTTCCTAGATGGCTTCCCATAATTACATGTGGCAAACATAAGGCCCATATAAGAATAAATCCCTGCATCTACCCAGAAGAAAAAAAATCATTGTATCATAAGGTCATTTGCACTAGGCTGTTTATCACAGCTCAATTTCCAATTGTCAAAACATGGGAACAACCTAAATTCCTTCCATCCCAGGAATGATTAACAAGCTGTGCTATATGTATACCATGGAATACTTTTCAGCCATTAAAAAGGTAGAGGTTTTACATCTTTTCTATTAACCTGGATGTAAAGCATCACAAGAATGGAGAAGCAAGAATCCGATGTACTCAATTCTGATAAGAAAGCAGTAGATGAACTAATACAAGAAGCGGGGGGAGGTGCCTGTGGTTCAAAGGAGTAGGGCGCTGACCCCACATACCGGAGGTGGAAAGTTCAAACGTGGCCCCAGCCAAAAAAAAGGAGTGGGGTAGGTGAATGAGGGGGCAGGGGGATGGGGGTGACAGTGTAAAATTAAAAAAAAAAAAAAAAAAAAGAATAAACCCCTGGTCACTTCTCCTAGTAAATTTCTTTCTGCGTCTTCATTTCATCACCATGACTCTGCCATTTGTCTCTGCCCCTTATTAGGAGCTCTGTGTATGGTCTTTCCTCTACCTGGAATGTCTTTCCCCAGGCTCTTCCTGAAGCTGAATTCTGCTCCTTGCTAGATCAAGCATGGGCAAAGTTCTATAAAAGATCAGTAGGTCGTAAAGATGTTTAGGCTTTCAAGTCTCACAGTCTTTGCCCCAACTAGTGAACTTAGGCCTTGTAGATCAAAAGTCTCCACAGATGATATGTAAATGAATGTGCATGACTGTGATCTAATAAAACTTTATTCGTGGATACTGAAATTTGAATTGCATGTAATTTTCATGTATGGAAAATATTTTTCTTCTGCATATTTCAATGTAAAAGGCCATTCTTAGCTCAAGGGTGTAGTTTGTAGATCTCTTGTCTATAATTCGCTTAAAAGACATTTCATAGGGGATGGTGCTTGTGGCTCAAATGAGGAGGGCTCTGGCCGCATATGCCGGAGGTGGCAGGTTCAAACCCAGACCCCGTCAAAAACTGCAAAAAAAAAAAAAAAAGACTTTTCATAGAGTATTTTTTCCCTGACCTTCTTATCTAATAAGTCTGTTTCTTATCTCAGCACTCTGTTATATTAGTAATTGTTTATTTTCTAATAGTTTGTTTACTCTGTATTTTTTTATTCCACTAATCTCTGTAACCCACAATTAGTCAATGTCTGGTAGGTGTTGAGTAAGTATTTGTTGACTAACTGAATTCTGTGAACTCATTTTTCTACAACTCAAAATGCTTTAAAAAATAAGCTATGTTAAACAGTTTGTTTTAGGAGATTTAAACATTATAAGATTGGAACTTAATACAAGCATGCTGTTATCATTCTTATTGTGTTCTATACAACCAAACTGTGAATTACACTGTGTTTATTTAAAAGATCATAGAAAGAGACTATATTATCATAGTTTAAGACTTATTTGATCTCCAAATTACAGCCATATTTACAACAATGCCTTCCTGTGTTATAACATCTTGTTGGATGAGGACTCAGAGGTAACCACCTAGTTTTGGCCGCCATTGTTGGTACTCATTTATCCCCCACTCTCCCTATGCCTTTCTCAGGACCAGGCCCCCTGTATTATTGTGTCCCCAGGAGAGTTGACCTGATCTTAGCCCCAACAAGAATGTTGATCCTTTTTAATCAGTCATTGCACTTGTGTCCCTCCAGCTCATAGGATCACCAAGTAAGAGCCAATAGCACCAAGAAATATTCCTTATGGGCTTTGGTAAAAGATATTCCTACCTGCAAAAGAGACACAAGAAGAGATCTAATTCTTCCCGTCTTTCACAAAGGCCATGAGAAGACATAATGTGCAGAGAACTTGAGTGCGGAGCTTAGAGAATTGCAGAGGCATTACCTGAGAAGCCTGAAACTACCTCTAGTTCTGCGGGATAATTCAATATTCTGTTGATTATGCCAGGGATTCTCAAACTACGATGTGCATCTGAATCCCTTGGGGATTCTGTTAAATGTGTTGTTATAATTCAGCGGGTTTACATGTTCCCATGATGCTGTTGGTCACAGTTCACACCTTTGGTTGAACTGGCTTAGTCCTCTGCTAGTTAGGTTTTATGTTATTTGTATTACTTACATCTGAAAACATCTTAATTAATATATTAGGCATACCAAATATGTATGAAGAGTGAGAAACTCACTTCTTTCTAGCTTCCTATTCATTTAGTCATACTAGTGAAGATAAATTATATAATTTTTGAGTTGTTTTATGTAGAAAAAAAAGGCATACTGCTTTTTCTTAATACCGACTCTGCCTTTCTCAAAAGGAGTAATCAAACCACTAAAAATTGTTTTCTGTGATAGTTCTGTGTATTATGTAAAAATAGCAACTTCTGTTGTAACTTTTTCATTGTGTTTATATTTGATAGTGATGTCATTTCTTTTTTCTCACCATGGTCTTTCAAAACTGGTAAATGTTAAAAACAGATAATTATGGGTTCCCAAAGATAAACTTATGATTATATTTTTTCATCTGGCAATTCAATCTATTAAAAAGAGTTGACTCTTTGATGTAATCACGTCAGAGTATATAAAAAAAAAACCCAACACATTTTACCCCACAGATGCATAAATGTATTCATGATGTATGTGTATTTGACTTAATAAAAAAAAAAAAGAGTTGACTCAACTAAACCAACTCAACCGTTTGGGTAGACATGCAAACCAAGCTTTTTTTTTTATTGTACTAAATTTCTTTCAAATATAGTACAATCGCTGTAAGTTGACCACCAAAGGGACTGTAACAAAGTGGTCACACTGTACGGAGGTGGTCAACAATGGAATTATGCCTACTGTACCGATACATCTATGTGGTGCATGTCTAGTCCGTAAATATTAGATCAACTTGAGGTTGTCAGTGTACGGAGGTGGTTGACTATATGGAAATTCTATGGTATTGTCTTAGGGTTTATGTGAATGCAGACTGAAATATATCTGAGCAGAGACAAAAGAGTCAAGACAGTGAAAACTAAAAGATGCATTTGCAAAAACTAAGAGTTTTTCTGATTTAGGTCTTTCATTTTAATGTATTACTGTGTTGCTTGTCTGGAATAATGCAAAAGGTATAAGGATACTGTTGTAAAATAAGCATAGTGAAAAAAATTACATCAGTATAAACATTTACCTGGGAAAATATAAATTATGCCTCAAAAATGAAAACTGTTTGAATCTCATGGTAAACCCAAGATGGCCTCTTCTGATGATTGCTTAGACTTAGATGGATTTTCTTTGTGTATGGGATTATTGCAATCAACTCAGAATCATTTCTCTAATATACTAAAAATATGTTTTGAATAATAAAAGCAATGATTGTAAAGTAATCCAATTATATCACACTAATTTTTTATCATATTTTCCCAACCAAAATAAAAGTTAACATTAAAATCAAAAGTTCATTCTTTTCTGAGAGTTGAGTAACTAGCTAGATTACCAGCCAACCCAGAGCAAGACCAATTGATGTTCTCACAAAACAAGTCCAGCAATCCAGGTGCACACTGTTGATTTTGGCCAATTCCTAAAGAATATTCATGCAAGTATTCTGAGTGGAGTTGACTCTCATTTTTCTTTCTCCTAGTATGATGGGTAAAATGAAATCTTCTTCAAATCTCCTTCCTGTAAGTGTTTATTCTCTGATGAAATTGTAAAAGGAAGCTTTTTTTTTTTTTAATTTCACACATTTTCTGAGACACGTAAATCAGATAGATTTCTATAAATACCTGTGGTCTGTTTTAAAAGACATAAGGAAATTGAATGGTTACAAAGCCCCCAACTGTTCAGGCAAATCATTACAAAGAACAGGTTTTACGCTTCCCTGGTGCTACAGAATCAACGTCAGTTCATTCCGCTTTGAATTTTAGCGATGCCTTAAATCTCTAACTATATTGTGACTTTGAGTGCCAAAAAATTACGAAATTATGAACAGTGGTATTTATTGTTATGTTTAGTGTCAAGTAATTCTCATACTCTTTTACTTTTGTGCTGTGTAATTTATTTGTGTGCTTTACTAGATATACACATAGCTTGTAGTGTATATTTTTATATTGGAAAAGAAATATTGTAAGTTGAATCATCTTAGGTTAAGAAAAATATACCAACATAGACATCTCACTTAATTCTTAATAATTTTATTTGTCTTAGGTCACAGGGAAAGTTTAATAATATGTTCAAGAAGAAATGTATGTAATCACAAATGTGTATCCATGGTAACAAAATACTTGTTTGAATGCAAGAACAACTTTATATAATATATCAAAATACAAATATAAAATAGGTGTGCTCGGCGTGACTCAGCCAAATGTTACAGGCAAAAATTTCCAAACCCAGGTATACACATGTTGGGCCACATTGCATACCCTTACGTTGGACTACTCTTAGTTCTTCCTTTTAGAAGTTAACAAAAAGGGAAAAATGAAGGTGTTGAGAATAATAAAGTAAAGTTGGGGCTGATACTAATATCCTGATTAAATACAAAATGCCATATGATCTCATGACTTTTAAAAACCTTCCTGCCCACTTACAGATATGTGTGTTTTCTTTGAAGAAAATATTTAATATTCTGTAATAAAGATAAATTATTTTTAATATGGTTAAATAATAAAGGTAAAGATAAATTATTTTTTAATATGGTTAAATAATAAAGGTCTGATAATATAACAACACACATTTTAAAAATATAGAAAAAATTGACATGGGCATGTGTTTGGCCAAAAGTCTCATTTTCAGAATTTGCAGATGAAATTTTACTTGCAATTGGAGTCTTTGTTTTCTTCTTGCACTAAGAAAGCTAGTGAAAGAAAAATCAATTGATATTTATTTTAAGTTTAAAAAAATGCCATAGGCTATTGTTAAATCCTGGCTATTGCAGAAAAGAAAAATTATATGATGCTGTTTTCTTTTTCAAAACAAATCAATAAAAAGCAATTTTACTTGAGCTGTCATTTTAAAAATTATAACCTACTGGTTTAGATTCACTGTACGTAATGCACCAATTCAGTAATAAGCAGAATATGACTGTTAGGATAGCTTTAAGAGAACAAGCTGTTGAAAAGAGAAGTTTGGCTTCAGAGACTTGCACATATATTTAGTTTTCTATATTTAAAGGAACATATGCAAAAATAGTAATATAGTCCTGACTCAATTTGTAGGTCTTGGCTAAAGGCCAGCCAATTCCCCTTCTTAAAAAGTTGATTAAGTCCTTTTCAGGGACTTAACCTCTGGGCCTCTATGCACCAGCCATAATTTTCTCAGGGCTAAGTGTCAGACAACTAAGGGCAGCTTCTTTGCTCTGAAGCAACAGAAATTATTCATATTAGTTGATCCAAAGGAGTTCAGGAAACCTAGCTATCGTCATCCCATTCACTATACACTAACCACTCCCCACAACTCCAATTTGCTGTCACCCATTCTCACCGTATAACCCCTGTTGGCCCTGCCTGGTAGTGTAGTTATGTGTGAAGAGTCATCATGTCATGTTCCACCTTTAAAACAATCTTCAAATCTTATAAAACAGAAACCACGCCCTCAACTCCTACATTTCCTCCCGTCCTGAGGATGTCTAGTGAAAGCAGTTAAGCAGCTATTTATCAACTTAGATTGGTTACTACTATTAAAAATTCTATACTAGAATTATAAATTATAAGCCACTTAACCCACTTTCCCATATATACTTAACTGGTCTGGATTCACATTAGCTAAGTATACGTTGTGGCTGGAAGCATTTGGCAAGGACTTTTTCCACATGTGACAATAAAGATCATCATTTAAGATGAAATTAAATTTAATAGGGTAAAGGAGGGTTTAAAATTTAAAAAAATAATAGGCTTTCAAATTACATTATACTTTCTGGCAGGTTTATGAGTAAATATTGAAGCAAATTTATATAACAGGAAGTGGATTATCATAATATTTAAACAACATAATATAGTGAAAATATGAAAAAAGAATAACTTTAAATGGATCCCTCATAGTTGAATACATTTGAGATGAACGCATTAGTGATCATTTCCTCTTTCAATGTGAAAAGAAATTTTTACAATATGTAACCTGCTTTAATAATCTAATATGGAGTTCAAAAAAGTTTATAAAGAATCAAATACATGGTAAATATTTCAAAGCTTTGAGACCCATAAGTTCTCTGTCCCAACTACCCAACTCTGCCTTTATAGTGTTAAGTAGCTGTGGACAGTAGTTTGATGAATGGATGTGTCTGTGTTTTAATAAAGATTTATTGATAAAAAGAGGCAACAGGTTGGATTTGGCTCGTGGGCCCTGGTGTGCTAACCCTTGGCCTAATAGTCTAAATTACAATGACGGCTTCCTTTTCATCCATGATTGGCATGCATATACCAGAGGCTTCCTTATTTAGGAAGTATGAGAGCTACATGCCAGAAATAAAGTAATTCTAGAGTTATTCAGTCAAAGGCATTGTCTCTTTGTGACAACATTAAGATTATAATTCAACTAGTCTTGTATGACAGTTGGTATTGGTCAGATAGAAAGAGCTCTACTCTGATACCAGCAGCATCACTAAACCACTGATTTTCATGATAAGGTTTATCATCTGCCGCTCTGCATTTTCTATTTGTTAATCTCCCCCCAAAATAACATGTACCCAGTAAAACACCCATTTCTCCTGTTCAATGACCTGCAATTGGGACTTAAAATGACATGTGAATAATAATCATGATACAGGCTGATTATCCCTTATCTGAAATGCTTGGGACTGAATAACTCTAGAATTACTTTATTTCTGGCATGTAGCTCTCATACTTCCTAAATAAGGAAGCCTCTGGTATATGCATGCCAATCATGGATGAAAAGGAAGCCATCATTGTAATTTAGACTATTAGGCCAAGGGCTAGCACACTAGGGCCCATGAGCCAAATCCTAAAATTGTCTCAGATTTTGGAATATTTGCATATTCATAATGAGATATCTTGAGTATGAGATCCAAATCTAATCAAGAAATTTATTTATGTATCATATCCACCTTATACACATAGCCTGAAGTTTAATTTTGTGCAATGGATTTCATAATTTTATTCATGAAGCAAAATTTGCTTAAGTACACTCACAAGTGGAACTTTTCTCTTGTGGCATCACATCAGCACTCAAAAACTTTTGAATTTTGAAATATTTCAGATGTTCATATTAGAAACAATAAATCTATGATAGTAATAAAATAATAAATAGGTGCTGGTTATTATTTATTGCACAAAACCCTTCCTTTTTCTTCAATACTCAGGCTTGTTTTGTCCAAGAAGCCTTTTGTGACTCCAAATGCTAGGTTTTATGCCCTTTTATTTCCCACCTTTCATAGCTCTCTGGTTTGATTTGTTAACCCAGCACTATTACATTCCAAGGGTCTTATCATTATTTTCTTCCTAAACTACTAATAAATGCCTGGGGGTCAGGAGGCATGACTTGTCCATCCTTGTATCCTCTGGGTCTAGCACAGTATCTGGCTCCTAAGAGGTCCTTGTGCTGTAAATGCTTAGAATAGAAATGAACAGTGGCTCCTGGAGCCACCTTGGAGTGGGGTAGCCTCCTGAGGCCTCTAACAAGTGGAAGGAGAAGCTGAATCCGGGATAATATGGAGGCTCAGATGAAAGGCCCATCACTCTGAATCATTCTAGCACAAATTATAGGCTTTCCAAATGGTTTGCGAATGTTAACATTTCTGAATTTACTGAACTGCCAGGCATCTTAAATTTCTCTCCCTTCTCTGGGCCCTTCCTCATTCTGACTGCATTTTGGTCCTTTCACTCAAGGGAGGGAGAAAGCCAGTTTGAAAACAAACCACGAATACAGATTGTTTTCCTTGTGATTCTCCTTTGTTTTTGTTTATCACAGTACCAGAACTAAGATGCCTTTTGAGATGTGGGCAGATAGGCTACCAAGAATGAAATTTCAATTTGAATTTGGCACTAAGTAAGCTACTCTCCCGAAGGTCGTTTAACAATGTGCTGACTGTAATACTTTGACCATAAACCACTAGTAATAACAAGAAATTAGGCTCTGGTTAGAAACACATTACTGCATTGCCAAATCTTTTCTATGGAATTCAACTACTACATATTTTTAGGTTAAAGAAAACTAGATCTTCTGCCCTGAAGCTAAATTTGACTTTGGCTTCAGGTTACCCCTGAATAAAATTTTAAGCTGATAATTTATTGTATCTGATTTTTCTTCACATGGAGATACATTTATAGTACATTTGATGAATAAATATCTTTTCTATTGAAAACATCAAAGACATACTCAGTGACACTTATTAACTAGAGACTTCCAGTGGAAAATATTTGGTATTCTGTGTGGGTGAGGCGGAGTGTGTACGGATTCTGATGTCCTGAGCCACTTGAAATGGGGAGTGGGAGTGAATATATGTGAGGGTTTGAGAAGAGAAAAAAGGCAATGAGGGGGAAGAAGAAAGAAATCTGAGGACTCCAGAGAAATATCTGGAAAAGGACTTCATTCTAAAGAGCCTTCCTGATAGTTTAGCACCACACTCTCTTTTTCTGATCAGGCTTGTCAAGGATGTTTACAGACATCACACATACATCGTCTCTACACACGGCACTTTCATTTTCTCTTGGTTGGGCTTTCTCCGTTCCTTTCCTCTTAAAAGATAAAATAGTGAAATATGTGGGTGAAAAGGAACATCCCAGTGACTCCTCTAAACTCAGGTGGGTAAGATGACAATTTGTAATCCCTAGCCTTTGTTACGTGAGCAAATTGGGAAGACCTATACTTCTAGAAACATCTTCTTAGAATTTCTAAAAGGAGAAACAGAACATTTTTTTTAGGAAAACAGTTTCCTAAAAATCAAGGAGAGATTTCACTAATTATTTACTCATTCCACTAATATTTATTAAGTATTTGCTATATGGAAATGAGTAAAAAGTATTCTTAAAAAATCATTTAATTCATAGTTTCTGTGTTAGAGAAGCTTAAAACTGTAGTATAATTTTCCAATTTGCATTTTGAAATTATGGATTCTCTGAGAAATGTTAACTTCTAAAATATTTTTTATATATTATTATTATTTTGATAAACCTGATCATTGACCTTTGTAAATTTTACCTACTTGGTCATTCTTATAACTGATCTAAACACAGCTTCTCTTCTTTTTCAGCTCCCTCCCAAATCATTCTTGACAACTAATTCTAGTAATTGATAACCCTAATTCTCCAAAGTGATTTGTGTCTACATGATCTAAGCTGATTGTCAATCTCAGAAATATTAATGATCAACAGTAAACATATTCGCAGAAAAGAAGGTTGCATTTTGTTTATCTAAACAAAATACTTAAGTTTTAATGCTATATCTGTTAACGTGATTATTCCTAAGTCTATGGCATGTGAAATTCAATTTAATACATCCAAATTTAAAATTTAAGTTTTTTAATTAAAATTATTTTGCATTTTGAAATGAAAAGCATTCCAATTTTACCTGACCATTCATTATATTGAGGAAGCTTAAAACACAGATTTTATTCATAGAAATTATACAGTATAATGGGTACTGTTTTTAACTTTTAAAAATGAAACTGTTAATTAAAATAGAGCAGGTACACAGAAAAAAATTTTCGGTGCATTTCTTTTGACCAGTTAACATAGTGGTATATAGTCATAGGCAGCATTTATAAACATAAGGAGGTATCACTTATCCAAGACCTAAAGGTTTTGAGTGTTGGATCCACTGACATGGTTTTCTTCTTTGAAAGAAAGAATGAGCAAAATCTAAAAATAAAATACCTGTTTCCCGAAATTTAAGTCACATTTTTTTCAGAGCATTTAACATTACGCTTAGACTATCCGTTAATTATGAAGCAAATTAAGACCTTCACACTGACATATTTAAGGAGAAGGAATCCCAGTTCTTCTGAGCATGGTTCTTAGGTTTGTGTCAGCTCTGTTAGAGTATAGTCACTCTTGCAAAATATCAAGAAACTAATAGTAATTGGCAGTGCTGATTCATCTTTTGCATACTCCTTCAAAATTGAAAGCTACTATTTCCATGAACAAATTGTTTTACCTATAAGATGAAAGAGTGATAATGAAAAAGTTGCAACATATTTAGTAATGTGTTTGGTCATATGCAATCAAACGTGTATTTATCAGTCTCCATATAACTGTTTAATGCAGTTTGACTCATTCACATATAGAGAGTTTTCAGATACAACTGCAAATCATTGAGAATACAAAGTTTATAAGGACACGATACAGTGCAGCCAAAAGGACACTGAACTTTGAGTCAGATTTGTGTTTTAACCCTACAGGCAAGGTGACTTCTGCAGATTATTTTAGCTTCAGAGACTTTGGTTTACTTATATCTTAAATTTCTACATATTTCCAACATTCAATGATTCCATAATAGAGATAAATGATCTTGTTTGAATAAAGTCAGTGTTTTTAATGGTTACCCAATAAGCTCACTTAACTTTATCGTGTGGTGTCTTTTGTGAGTTCAACATTGTTTTTAGTTTTGTTTGTTTGGGTTTTCATAGCATCATCTCTTCTGATTATTTAAGTGCTTTCTACATCGATGTAGGTGCTTGATTAAATAACATTTTCATCTGGGACAGGTACAAAGTTCTGACGGAAGGAGGAAAGATGATTATAGAAACAGGATTGTGTACCTGGGGTAGCTACTGAAAATGTACATTAGCTTGCTGTATCCATTTTTTTAAGTAAAAATATAAATTATTTTTAAGAGAAGTTTAAGGTCACAGCAAAACTGAGGGGAGAGTAAAAGAAAATTGGGAGGAAAAGACAGAGATTTCCCGTGTATCTCCCTTTCACTTCCTTTTAAGCATGTAAAAGTTAGCTGGTCTTCTGTGCAATTGTCAAAATTCCCTTACTGTTTCAGATTGCAATTCAGCTAACTAAAATCTAAATTTTATCCCCAACTTTTCCTTGACACTTATTAAGACTTCTTAGCTACTATATTGAGTCTTCACTTTTAATTCCTTTTTTTTTTTTTTTGATCTATGCTTGATATCTACTTGTGCTTGAATTCCACACCCCAGGAACGTCTGACAAGTTTTTCTTCTCTCCTCCAGCCATTTCGATTCAGAATCCTAAGCTAACTCGCCTTCCTCTGCCTACTCACTCAATAGTGACATCTCTGCAGTTCCATTCTGAGATCTCTTCTGATTCCACTCACTCCTGGGTGAGTTCTTGACTTCAATGCATTGACCCCCCAAACATGTACTTCAAACTTTCAACTCTTTCGCAGGCCTGGATTCCCATTTTATAACAGCAGCATATCCCATTTAGAGCTCCTGCAAAGACCCTCGAATTCAACATGAACAAAAGTAAATTTTATTTATCACTCCCCTCAAAAATGTTTCTTCTCCTCTAGTGTTTATTATTTTATAGTTATTTTTTTCATTTCAGATGAATATGAGGGTACATACAATTAGGTTACATTTGTTTACATTTGTTAGGTAGCTAACGTGCATTTTCTTAATGCCCTCGTGATATCTATGCACTTATCTAAGAAAGGTTGAACACATAGAATTCTTTCTTTCTCCTAGTTTCCTAGTTGCGAAAGCAGACTCTGGAGGCGTGTTTAAGTTAGAATTTCAGCTCTGCAGGTCCTCTCCTTACTACTGGTCTGACCTTAAGAAAGATAACCGACTGCTCATTACCATAGCTTCTACATCTGTAAAATAAGGATAAAGGAAAGAACTTCTTGAAGTTCTGAGTGTTGAATGTGTTAACTATATGTGAACTTTTTAGAATGTTATGTGGCAAAGAGGGAGCATTTGATAAGTGTTAGCTATTGATGTTGTCATTATCACCGTAATAAGCGTTAATTTCAAGTCACTGCTCTTCACATCTGGGACCTTATGATCTCCATGTTGGATTAGTAAGTCTAGTAAGTTCTGGATTTCTCAATGTTCTCTTGTCTTTGGTTAATTCTCCTTCCTAATTTATGTTTTGCTTTGATAATTTAGTGATCCTACACACTATTAAAAAATCTGCCCCATGATCAGCTTATCTTGTTTGCATGTTACTCCTCGTGAGTGACATTTATAAGAGGAAGGATGCTACGTATACGTCTTTGTATTTCCAGTCCTTGGCACAGAGCTAGCACTTAAATTTTTGTTAAACAAATTATGGATGAATGTTAGTCTATTTAGAACTAAAGTCTAATGCAAGGCTTAAAATTTTATAGCCATCAAATTATATTTATTAAATAGCATGTTGAACAGAAACAAAAGGTAAGTAGTACTGTTAGTTTGTATGCATTGAAAACATAAGATTTACAAGAACTTCATGAGTAGAAGTGAGCTGAAATTTCTGAAATAACAACTGTTAGGAGTGAACTCCATACTCCATATGAAGGGATCTTATACACATATTGTTTCAGGAAGTTTCTAAGACTAATCTAACACTTTTCTGTATAAATACACCCCCTCTGGTTAATCTTTTACCATTGCACGAAGCCAATTAGAAGCCACTTTTTCATGTTTTCTTAGAGAATTAAGAACTCATGATAGGCTTTTTCTAATTAATTCTGCTAGGGAATCCAAAAACTTTACTGGCTGTTGAGCCCAACATTAAAGACAAATATGTAACACCTTTCTCTCTTTTCCAGAGTACCCAGAACAACACAGCAGGCTCTCCCATTAGATAAGATGTATTTTAAAGCTTCCAATTTACTGTTTTATTCTGGTTAGCTGGTATCTAAATGACTGGTAATCTTTTGAGAAAACAAAAGTAGTGGAACTTTGCTGAATACTTGTTTTGAAAAAACTTGGGATTTAAGCATAATTATTTTTTATGAGTTTGTTACTTGGATATGTCTTGGCTCTGCCAAAGAATTCATTAATTCAATCAGTATAAGCATCAATTCTGAATCATTTTGGGAAAAATTGTCAGTTTATCCAATTACAATTTACTTCACTTCAAATTTTGATATGACCATAAAATTATACTCAGAGCAACAATCCAGAACATTGACTGTGATTTTATTGAGTTAGAAAATTAATTAAGGTTTTTGAAAACAGAATTATGTTTTTCTTTTGTGGTGAATCATTGCCTGAGATTGAAATGTCAATTTTCCATGGATTTAGATGCCATGAACATTTACACCTGAATTAATAAAATTTATAAACACCTACCTTAATTATAAATATTAATTTGAAATTGTCTTAATATTCATTCTAAAATGAGAAATAGTTACTATGTCTACAGAAGTCATTTAAATATTTGTTAACCAGTTTCTACATTAGAATTTGAGTTCGTTCCTGATTGCACTTTGATTTTCCTAAACTATGTGCTTAATTGAGAAACTGTCTTTGGTATATCTTTGTATTTTTTTCCATAATGCTTTCACCATACTTAATATTTTAAAAATAACTAAAATTTCATTTAGTTATACAAATTTACTATTTATATGCCTTTAATCCTTAAATCAGCCTTATTAAATAAGAACTATTACACATGCTATAAATAAAAAACCTTACATATACTTTATAAATGAAAATCCAGAGTTTCAGAGTTTAAAGAACTCATTACACAATTTTACCTGCATAGAAAATCAAGAGGCTTAATTTAAACTCAAGGCTCTTTAAATCATGTCACATTGTATTACATATAAATTAATACCAAAGGAAGAAATTTTTTAAATAGTACATAGATTCCAGAAAAATCTTTGGTTAAAAAATACTCAATAGGTGGCGGCTCTCGCCGGGGTTGCCTCCCAGTCTCATTTCTCCCGACTCAGCTTCCCACCCTGGCCGTTCCGAGCTGGTTCCGCCACTGCCCTCACCACTGCAGCCATGATCTCCCTAACGGACACTCAGAAAATTGGAATGGGATTAACAGGATTTGTAGTGTTTTTCCTGTTCTTTGGAATGAATCTCTTTTTTGACAAAGCACTACTGGCTATTGGAAATGTTTTATTCGTGGCTGGCCTGGCTTTTGTAATTGGCTTAGAAAGAACATTCAGATTCTTCTTCCAAAAACACAAAATGAAAGCTACAGGATTTTTTCTGGGTGGTGTGTTTGTAGTCCTTATTGGCTGGCCTTTGATAGGCATGATCTTT
>CAUYRH010169286.1:0-14622 GCA_963574655.1 Perodicticus potto
AAACAACAATGGCGGCTGCAACCAAAAAATGGCCGGGCGTTGTGGCGGGTGCCTGTAGTCCGAGCTGCTTGGGAGGCGGAGGCAGGAGACTCGCTTGAGCCCAGGAATTGGAGGTTGCTGTGAGCTGTGATGCCACAGCACTCTATCCAGGGTGACAGCTTGAGGCTCTGTCTCAAAAAAAAAAAATTTTTTTTAAATGGAAGCTTTCTTACATGTGGTCTAAAGATAGGGGTTGGAACCCTTGCTCCTCTCATTTCTGTCTTTGGGATCTCAAGCGAGTTATTTCACCTTTCAGAGCTTCAGTTTCCTCATCTACAGAATGGAGTTAATAATAATACACATGCTTGTGCCGGGTTGTCTGCACAGTAAGATGAAATCGTGTATGAAAACACTTTGCAAATTTTAATTGTACTATTTAAATATTAGTTGTTACAACTTAAATCAAAGGTGATCTGTTTCTTCAAGTGGATTTTTGAGGAAATATTTTTGAAAAAATGACTTGGGTTGAATTCAACCTGTAAGTAAAAGGTCTTATTTTTAATACTCAGTAAAAACAACAGTGTAAGATAAAAAGCTCCATAAATGCCACAGGCTTTTCTGCAAGCAGCTCTATAATGCATTCCCATTAATAACACTTTTCACAGGCAGCTTGCTTTATGGTTTATGATGTACTTACAAATGCGTTCTTTCATTTAATACCAGGACAGGGCTGGTATTTACCTTTGTTTTAGAGATGAAGAAACGTGAGGCTGCAAGAATGAAAATCTCTGGTTAAGGACCCTTGGCTAGATAGTGGAGGTTGGTGGGGTTTGCCTGTGGAGCTGTGTGCAGTGTGTGCATGCAGGCAGATGTCTGCGCGTGCTTTTTGTGCATTTGTGTGTCTGTAACTCAAGACACACCCACGGGGTTGCATATTTGTCCTTATCCCTTGGCTAGAGTGGAGGGAGGAAAAGAAGGTGATCTTATCTGAAATTGTTTTATACTGGCCAGCCGTAGTCTTTTCCTCTTTCCTTTTAATGTTGCCTTCCATTTCCCAGGCACAGTTATCACAAGAGGGCCCTGCCTGGAGAAAAAGCTTGATTTGTTCTCCACACCCTGTTTAGGAAACAATGGCTCTGCAGTACTGCCAGCCTTCTGGGAATTACTTCCTCTTTTCTTCCCCGCCTGCCAGCTTTATCGAATTCTCCTTAGCAACATCCAAAAAAGAATTGGTTTAGCAACAGCATGGGAACCAATGAAATGTGAGCATGAAAACAGTTTCTAGACCAATGGGAGCCCTGCATGGCAGGCAGGCAGCTTAGCACCGGAAACAATAACCTAGAGTTTGCAGAACAGCCTGTGGATGGCAGCAGATCAGCTGTATTGGATGCAGCCCCTCAGCTCTAAAGCATCTACTTTTGTTTTTTGCTTTTTTATTTTTTTAACCTGATCTTGGATATGACATTTACCGACTTTAAGTATTTTACTGTTGCAGGCTTTGTGGGTGTGAGTTCTCTACATGACATGGTAGACGTGGCTTGCAGAGTGGGCTGTTGGGTTCCATCCCTGCCTTTCCCACAGCTGCTTTTGTGACCTCACTGCATCTCCTGCCATCTTTGTTGGTTTGGTCACAGCCAGTGCCAGTCTAGTGAGCTTGGAACTGGAGGTTTCTGGTGACTTTGCCTGCCCAGCAAGCAGCTGGAGAAATTACATTCTCCATTAGTTAACTACCACATTCTCCATTAGTTAACTACCACTACTTCAGGGCCAAGCGGCAAATGACGTGGGATTGCCACCCAATGAATGGGGTGGGGGGACATGTCACCAACAGGTTAGTGCTTGTCCACACCCACATTTTCAGGGGGCATACAATGAGAGCCTTTCCTGCCTTGTAAGTTCTGCTGCATGTGTCTGGACAGGAATGCCTGACCAGCAAATGGTTTGAAGATAGTTCTACTGCCAATCAGGTGATTTGGCTCTCTGAATCTTGAAACCAGTGCCAGCTGTGAACAGGGGCTGAGTAGGTCTGTAACAAATCCGTGTTTCTAGTGGTTTACTCATCGTTCTTTAAGGTGGCATTGCCTTGAACACCACTTAATGAGGTTTGGTTCCTTCATATATTCATATTTCTCTCCAGTGTTTCCATTTCCACCTATAACTCTTTATCTTCAGGAGTCAATTAGGCATCGTACCCTTGACCATTTCATTTGATCTCACTCCCTACCTCGCAGGTGCTCCTGTTATTGCTCTTCCATATTGCTTTCCAAATGTCTCTTTCTTCATGAGTTTCCTGTGCGTGTCATGGAACTTCTTGAGGACAGGGACTGTCCTTTGTACCTCTGATACTGGAATTTCGCTCTTCAGTAGGTTCTTGGTCTTGGTGATTCAAAGAATGAATCCACGGACCACAGATCATTGGTAAGACAGGATTTATTTACGGAAAAGAATACAGAAGTGCCAGAGCTCCTGGCAGAGAGAGAAAACCCAAGTTGGGAGAGAAAAGCTGTCTCTCTGTCTGTCTGTCTCTCTTCCTGACTTCTTTTGTCTAGGGGTATATATAGTCGCATGGGGCTCTCGGTAGTTACATTTAGTTAGCGTGTCTGGGACATTGTGTTTGGGACATGTCTGGGTCATGTCTGGTGTCTGGGGCATGTCTGGGTCGCAAATGAATGGCTACAATCCCTTTCATTCCCAGGCCTAGGAAATGGGGTCCCCCTGCCCACCCTCCAGCCTGCTGGTTCCGCTGCTTGCTGCCACCGCACCAACATCGCCAAGGCAGAGGCAGTGGCAGCAAATCTGTGCCCCCAGCTCCACGAGCTGGCTGGGATGCCACTTGTCCTGTATCACCTCCAACCCTCAGCACAGTGTTGGCATAAAATAGGTGCTCAATAAACATTTTTAGAAGAAAGGAAGCATGCAAGAAGGGAACTCCTACTCTTTGAGAAGCAATCTTAGAGAGAGGAGTGCCTAGGAATACAGCCCTGGCTGTGAGAGGCAGCTTCTGGCTATTCAGGACCCTTTGAATGGGCCACAATCCCAGACCAAAGCCCAAGCCTGAAAGATAATCACTTCACCCTTATTGGCGCCTCTTGAGATGGGCTCCATCTCAGTAACATGGTTTCTTTTATGATTATTTTGCAGGAAGAACTAAGGAGCAAATCCAAGATCTGTGCCAATGTGTTTTGTGGGGCCGGCCGGGAATGTGCAGTCACAGAGAAAGGAGAGCCCACCTGCCTCTGCATCGAGGTAAGTCCTGCTATCAGAAACCAGACGACAGTGGCCAATGGCAGTGGGGTTGCCTTGTGGGAGTAGCCAGTCAGCAGGGCAGGGCCAATGAATTCATCCTCTTTGTAAAAGTACACCTTGTCCATCTGAAAGACAGGTGGAATTTTGATCCCAAGGGTTAAAAAACAGATGCCTGATTTTTTTTTTTTTTTTTTTTTTTTGCAGTTTTTGGCCAGAGCTGGGTTTGAACTGGCCACCTCTGACATATGGGGCCGGTGCCCTATTCCTTTGAGCCACAGGCACCTCCCAAGATGCCTGATTTTTAATACAGGAATATTTCCTTTTAAAAAATGTGTTAATATTTTTTAAGTTAAAAAGTTAACAGTTACCTCATAGAAGTCAAATAGTACAGACATCTTTATAGACATAAAATTAATAATCTTCCCCCATAACCTCATTTGTCTGCGGTAACCAGTGTTAACAGTTTGACACATACTGTTCCACGTGGTTTTATTTTTGTGTTACTGTAAAAATAGGGTTTCTCCCACTTCTACGCACTTTTCCCCTCTTTTTCTGCCAAACCAACTCATAGCCTGGAAAGACATCTTTTTGCTAATTAAATACTTCACCCCCAGGTTAAGATCCTGGTCCATTGCCTCAGAAAGGAGTTTCTCAAGTTGGAGACCTAAAACTAGATTCTGTGGGGGTCTGTTTGCTCTGGGAGAGCCTCCCTGGAAGTGTACCTGGCCACAGTGTGGGGACCTGAGCCCACACTCAGCTTCTGGAAATCTGACATCTAATCTCGGCTCGGCCACATCTAGTTGTGTAATTTTGAACAAACTAATTCCCAATAGATGTCACATTTGGTTTTGCTCGGTGCCCAGAACATAGTAAGCACTTCCTAGTAAATATTGGTTAAACGAGTAGATAAAGTTCATGGATCTGGACTTTGGTCTCCTCGCCCATCAGTTGGGAAGGTTGGGCTGCCTTCCACCTCCAGTGCTCTGTGCTCATCTGCTCTTTCTTGTTTCAGTCCTTTTATTAGGTCTGAGCTGAACTTCCTTCCCCCTTTTAAAAAAACGCAAAAGTCCAAAGAAACCTGGTTTGCCCACGATCATGGCGCCTTTAATAGCCGGAGCAGAATCTAGTTGCCAAGTGAACTTTATTCCATTTCTCTGTCCATAATGATTCTCTGTGGCACTGCACAGACTCTCAGGGGCTCCCGCCCCCAGCTTCACAACAGGGGTTGTGAGATTGGGAGGAAAACAAAGTAGCTCCAAAATACTAAACAAAGCAAGATATCCTTATAGTGAGCCCCACCCCAAATTGGAGATTGTGTGTGTGAGTGCGTGCCTGTGTGTGCCAGCCTGCCTGTCTGTCTCTGCACATTCCCAGCACTCAGCTCTGTCTGTTTTGTATCTTAGATTTTTGAAATTTGAAGGATCTTAGATCGTCCAAAATGACTTTTTTTTGCTCGGTGACTTTTTCTGAAGTGCTAAGGTGTCAGAGAAACCCAATTCCTGACTTCTCATAAAATGCCTTCTCTGCTGATTTGTAGTGTGAAGGGTGTGTCTTAGTCTGTTTATGCTGCTGTAATAAAATACCTGAGCCTGGGTAAGTTATAAATAATAAAGATTTCATTCTCATAGTTCTGGAGGCTGGGAAGTCCAAGATCGAGGTGATGTCTGGTGAGGGCCTCGGCCCTGTGTGCACAATGGCACCTGGAACATTGCAATGTCACGTGGCAGAAAGGTGGAAGGGTCTGTGGAGCTTCTTTACACAGGCCTTAATCACATTCACCAGGCAGAAGCCCTCATGATCCTTTTACCTCCTAAAGGCCTTACCTCTTAATATTCATGCGTTGTTCAGCATGAACTTTGACCAGGACACAAACTGTCATACCATAGCAGGGGGTCTGTTTCTTCACTGAACAGAAGAGTTGACCCTGGACCAGGATTGGCACAGAGGGCCAGGGGCGACTGGGAGGCGAAAGGGTGCCCCAGGTGAAGTAGGGTAGGGTGCAGGGTTTATTAGATCAAGCCAGAGCTGAGGCTCCCTGTGCCTGGTGGGGAAGAGGCTCTATCTCTGATGTTGGGGAGTCCTCTCACAGGATGGCTCTATGTATGTATCACATGTGCCTGTGTGCGTGTATGTGTGTGTATGTCAGTACCCATGACTGCACAAACATCCTCTTGTGGGTCTGTTTCAGCAATGCAAACCTCACAAGAGGCCTGTGTGTGGCAGTAACGGCAAGACCTACCTCAACCACTGTGAATTGCATCGAGATGCCTGCCTCACTGGATCCAAAATCCAGGTTGATTATGATGGACACTGCAAGGGTAAGGCTTGCTCTCCCCACTGTGGGGAGCCAGGGAACAGATCAGTGTGGCCTGGCTGACCACATGGGCTCTCCACCATGACCACAGCTGCCCAACGCTATGGCAGCCACCCAGTTGGTTGTAGATACCTCCTCCCGACACTCACGAGGCTGCTGGGTTTGCCCAGGCGCCTGCCCAGGGCTTCCTGCGTCAGACCTCCAGAAGGCTTTCCAGCATGGTCTACAGCTGGATGGTAGGTAAGGCGACCACGTCAATCATCAGTGAGGATAGGAATTCCTTCAGTGAATTCCATACCTTTTTAGAAATTAACTAAATAGTACTTTCCCATGCTTTCTAATTTGTGTACCTCTCAACCCTGGTAGTGTTAATGATTCTCTATTTTGTGCTAAAACTATTGCCATTGGGTCAGAGGGAAGAAGTCCCAGGCTTGTTGCTAATTAGGTGTCAGCCCTTTACCAAGGGCTGGGCAGCCCCTCTCATTCTGACCTTCCTTGGAGAAATAAGAAGCTTTTCCTAGGTGATGTTACCCTGGGAACTATCTGAATTCTCAAGGTCATGGTGACCCCTCAACCCAACAGGAGGAGGCATGAGACAGGAAATGCACCTCAGTGACCCCAAAATGTCAAACAAAGCAGCAAAGTAAAGATCCCCATACTTGGGCCCCTGAGGAAGGAAAGGAAGTAAATATTCAAAACAAAATGATGAAAGAGTTGTAAACAGCCTCTAGAGTGTGGGGCAGTTTTAATCCGGGAAATACACATTTTTTTTCTTCACTTTGCATTACATATTTTTTCCTTTTATCTTGCAGAGAAGAAATCCGTAAGTCCATCTGCCAGCCCAGGTGAGTGCCTATTTTTCCTACAGTGTGTAGCTCAGAGAGGAAATTCTTTTCATGACGGAAATTTTTGTTCCACAATCCCTGCCAAGCTCACAAGATCTTCAGTGTGTCAGAACTTGTGACCCAGAACTGATCCCTCCTCAACACAGCTCAGAAAAGCTGCAAAGCTACTTTTTTTTCTTTTTTTGTGCTTGCTAATTAAAGCAGCTGGTGGGTCAGAATGTTGGCTGTCTCTTCCCATTTTTGCAGAGTGGTGACTGAACTACAAGAACAGGAAAGCCACTGAGTCCCTCTTTCAATGCCCTGCAAGATATGCTCATGTTCTGGGACTAGGAGAATTAGAAGATATGACTCTTTTTGAAATGAGATAACTGGAAATGCTAATAAGACTTCTTGGGTGGTTTTCTATTAATAAGAATTAAAATTTCATCATGATTTATAGTTGTAGCGTCCTTTAGCATATACTTTGCTTAGATTCTCATGATCACCTTATGAAGTGGATCTTACTGTAATTACCTTCTGAATGAGGAGCACGAGGCTCACAGACACTAAGTGAGTTTCCACAAATCACACAGCTAGGAAGCGGCAAAGTGGGAAAGAATGTCCAGATTTCATTCCCCTGGCCCAGTGGGAATGGGCCTTTTCACACCCTAACATGTGTTGTCTTCTAGGAGCTACCTTCTGTTAAGCCCTTCTCTCCTCTGCATCCCCGTCCACCTGACTCTCAGTCTCCCCGTTGTTTCCATGTGGTTACGACAGGTCTCCAGAGCAGGGCTTCGACTTGGCCCGTCCTTGACCTCACATCCAGAGGTTATAATAAAGGATGAGGCAGGTAGTGCAGAATTTTATGTGGAGGAGTTCTGATAGACTGAGTTGGTGAGAAAAAGAGAAACTATATAGAGAGAATCCAAAATCAGTGGCAATAAAGGGTTGCAATGTTTCATTTATTCATGTTTAATTTCAGCTCATCTTTGAGCCAAGAGAGCTGTTCTGTTGATTGATTTTTTCCCCCCTTCAGCTTCTTAAAGTTAATGAAAATGTCCTTTATTTTTCTGCTCTATTTATTTCTCACCTAAGCAACCAAATCTCTCTGTTTAAATAGTCTTATCTTCATAAATGTTTTAGAGATGTGAGCTTGAGTTCTGGGCTAGCCACTTTCCTGCCCTGTACCCTAGACGTGATTACCCCATATTCGTGGGGTGCTGTGAAGAGCCAGAGGGATGACATGTGCGGAGCCTCAGGCACTGAGCCCCCAGAAAGTGCATTGGGGTCCTCCCTGCACCACTCAGCTGCCATTCTCCCCTTTCCCGCAGTCGTTTGCTATCAGTCCAACCGTGATGAGCTCCGGCGTCGCCTCATCCAGTGGCTAGAAGCTGAGATCATCCCAGACGGCTGGTTCTCTAAAGGCAGCAACTACAGTGAAATCCTAGACAAGTATTTTAAGGTAATCTAAAGAAAGAGAAGCTTCTGCTCCTGTTGTCTGATCACATCCACCTGCTTTAGAGGCCCTGAGTGTTTCCCCCTCAGATTGTTTCATGAAACTGTGAAAGTTGCCTCTGACCAGCTTGATCAGTGGGAGTCAGCAGCTTTGGGATCCCACACACACGGGTGCTGCTCCCTTTGGGCAAGGAAAGGTGCAGAGGTCTTGGAGAGACTGTCAGTGAAGTAAGGCCAAGCTCTTTTCCCTGCCCCGTATGACACCTTTTGGAGCTAGCCACTGACGCAGAGTACCTTCTGATCTCCCCAGACCCCGGCCATTTCAACCCACTTTCCTACCCATCTTGCTATTGCTCTCAGTCGCTACCTTGACTATCCACAGCCTAGAGACCTTCCTCATTGGAGAAGAAGCAATGAACTGGCATTCCTTGGGTCCAAAGCGTCTTTGTGAACGATATGGCTGTTCCTCGTAGAGCAGGAGAGATGCTACTAAAGGAAAATGAAGGAGAAAATAGCAATGAGTAGGGCTGTTGTGGCCTGGAGATCTTTCAGAGAGCTTGAGAACTGTTAGAAGTGGCGGCAATTAAGCGCACTCCTCGTGCTGATTGGCGAGAACGCGGATACATACAGGCATATGACACTCAATCAGATCTCACTCAGGAGCACAGAGAAAGATACACACACCCACAGCATGCCAGACACACACACGCCACATAGGGAGATGCACACCCTACACAGAGACATGTCCTCCATGTGGACACACGTTCAGACGGAAGCACTTACGTACCCACATTCCCACGTAAGCCCCAGAGCCTCTTCCCTGACAGACACGGTCCCTGGGTGGATGCCTTACTCAGATGCTTGTCTCTGGACACGCACCCCCCACAGGTTTCCAGGTTCTGCTGTCCCAGGGTGTAACCAGCCAGGACTAGGAAGTAACTCTAGACACCTGTGGGGATTTCTCAGCACCTCCGAGGCCACCCAGTGTGGTCAACACCAGTTATACCAGTTTAGTCTGTGGATTCCTCTTGGTGACATTATAGACCACCTAGGTAGAGAAAAACTGGGTTGGGTTAGAATGGATATTCGGTCCTCTGAGACTTCACTAGTGTTGTTTTTACTTAAGGGCTCCCTCCTCTATGGCAGAGATTAAATCTCTCTGGATCTAAGTTTTTGAGGTCATATCCAGATGAAAAAGCACAGCCCTCTTTGCTGTGTCCTCTGTCTCACCCACTCCCATGTTGCAGAGCCCTTGGCAAGAGTGGTCCCTCTTCCACAGAAAAACACACAGTGCTAAGCGAAGAGAGCTGGATGGAAGCAAAACTTAACTCAAAGAACATGATTGGTTGGGTGCAATGGCTCACACCTGTAATCCTAGCACTCTGGTAAGCCAAGGCAGGTGGATTGCCTGAGCTCACAAGTTCGAGACCAGCCTGACCTAGAGCAAGAACCCTCTCCAAAACTAGCCAGGCGTTGTGGTGGCTACCTGTAGACACAGTTACTCGGTCTTGAGCCCAAGAGTTGAGGTTGCTGTAAGCTTTGATGCCACTGCACTCTACCAAGGGTGACAAAGTGAGACTGTCTCCAAAAATAACAACAAGGATTGTTCAAAAGCTGAGTGAGCTATACCTAAAGGGCCTATTGTGAGCAGTGACTTTGCCCTGAGATTACAGCATTGGAGTTCTGGGGCCTAGGACAGATCTTCCTAGGGGCCACTTGGGGCCTTGTAACCATTTTTAGGAGCCCTTGGGTGGCACCCTGCTGTGGGCATCCCTGACACCTATTTGATCTGATCCTGGGTACCTGGGTCACACTCCCCCTCAACACACCTCTACCTCCTCTAGCAGTAACTCACACTTATAGGCTCCTTCGGAACACTGCAAGGCTCCTTGAAAAAGAGACTTTTCTCTCGCGCATTCTCATTCCCAACTAAGAAAGCTTGATGACTGGCAAACACGAAGTTCCCAAAGTGTCTTCCAGAAGAAAACAGGGTTTTACTTTCTCCTTTTTAGTGATTATCAGAGTCCTACATGGCACTCTCTTCAAAGGGAGTCTTCCTCTAGGTCAGCAGCTGCATGTTGGTGAGAGATCTGATATCTCAAAGAGACTTTCTGAACTAGTGCATCACTCTTCAGCCTAGCCCAGCCCAGCCCAGCCCAGCCCAGCTGGCAGCCCTTACATCAAAATTAGTCAAAAGTAAATCTAATCAGAATTTGGGGGCTCGGCGCCTGTGGCTCAACGAGCTAAGGCGCCAGCCACGTACACCTGAGCTGGCGGGTTCGAATCCAGCCCGGGCCCGCCAAACAACAATGACGGCTGCAACTAAAAAATGGCCGGGCGTTGTGGTGGGCGCCTGTAGTCCCAGCTACTTGGGAGGTGGAGGCAAGAGACTCGCTTAAGCCCAGGAATTGGAGGTTGCTGTGAGCTGTAATGCCACAGCACTCTACCCAGGGTGACAGCTTGAGGCTCTGTCTCAAAAAAAAAAAAAAAGAATTTGGGTAGGGCCAAAATCTGATTATTCACTGTAACCACTGACTTGGTCACTATTTCTAGTTCAAAGCATAACAAAAAGAAGGAGGGAAGACCCAGGTAGAAAGCGCCTTCTGGGACAGTTTTGCACACAAGTGTGGCTCCAGGGGGCTGACCCCTGGTAGCCAGCTTTCTTCTCTCCCCTATCCTGGCATAATGTCCCCCATTCCCCCAGATGCTGTACAGACACCTTCCTTTTTTCCTCAACCCTGTAGTTAATATAGAAAAAAAGTGTTGTTATCTGAAGTACAGGTTGAACATCCTTAACCCAAATCTACTTGAAATTCAAAATGCTCTACAGTCCAAACTATTTTGAGTGCCAGCATGATGCCACAGTGGAAAATCCCACACCTGACTTCATCTGATGGGTCACAGCCAAAATGAAGTCAGAGCTTTGTTTCATGCACAAAATCGTTAAAAATATCATATAAAATTACCTCCAAGCTAAATATATAAGGTGTATATGAAACATAAACGAATTTCATGTTCAGACTTGGGTCCTATTCCAAAGAGATCTTATGTATATGCAAATATTTCAAAATCTGAAATCTGACACACTCCTAGTCTTAAGCATTTCAAATAAGTGGTACTCAGCCTGTATAGAGTAACTAATTGGCTGAACAGAGACCGAATGAATTAGGTTGGTTTATGATCCCAGATCGTGAACCAACAGGAAGACCTGCCCCCTTGTAGGCATCCCAGGCCATTTCTGGGGCAGGTGCCCGAATTCTGTGTCCATGTGGATTGCACATACACATCTGGCTCAAGGAGGCCCCGGAGTGCAGATAGGATGGCCCTGCTGCAGCTTCGGACCTGGATTTTAGTCCCACTGAATTTGAAGTGTGTGCACATACCACTGTCTTTGGAGAGCTACCTGTACTGTAGTTTCCAGGTTCAGGGTGCCCCTGGAGGCCTCTGGCACTGGGTCTGAGCCAGTGCTGGACTGTTCTCTCCCTCCACTCTGCCCTCCGGCCCTAAGGACATTGGTCTCTGAGGGTGGTTCCTGTCTGCCCTCTTAGGGAACATTTGGACTCAAGAAAGTCCTGTGCTATTAAGAATGGCTCCTGACCAAGCCTATTTAGTTATTTTCCATTAATTAATCAAGATCTCAAGGTGAATACTTAGGAACATTTCCTCTGGGTGAGTATTCACTGAGTGAAGAACACCTGAGACCCGTCCCTGGGAATTAGGACGAGAATGATAAACAGGTATTCTGCGAGGGTCTGGGAGTTGTTTTTTATGTATGCCTGTCATTGCACATGCCATGGAAAGATTTCCACCTTTAGAGCCCAACGCAGGTGACCCATGGCCATCACGAAAGAAGAGTAAGTAGCTATATCCTTCCTTCTACCTGGAAACTTTCTTCGGAATCCCTTGTACCATCTGGGTATCCACCTTGGAAGTAGCACATGGATGCTGATAATTTCCCAGGGCAGCAGTATGAGACAGCCTAGGGAAAGAATTTGGAAGAAAAAATTGCCATTGGGACTTGTTAAGAGAGCAGCAATATCCAACTTGGAATTTGGTCAGAGTCTTGAAATTGACACCTTCCTCTTGTAGCTGTGGCCTGGATGAATAGTCCCCAGTGGCTGAGGACTTGGGTTAGCGTCTTGTCACAGAAGTACGATGCCCGAACACACCACATTCTCTCCTCTTGCTGGCAGGATGTCAGCTAGGTCATCAGGACAGTCTTTGCCGGGCAGGGTGAGGACCTGTGCACATGTCTGCAGTGGGGCCCGCAGCACAGGGCAGAGGGATGGGAGCTCTGCCCCACCCCCACCTGCAGCTTATTGGTTTGGGGCCTTTGCCCATGAGTTCTCAGTGATGTGGTCGGGTACAAGTACTGGTGTGAAAAGCTGAGCTCTGAGAATGGGGCTGAGAGGTTGAAAATCAAGCAGCAAGATATGATCCTGTGCCCCCAAAGTAAGCCTGGAGGGTGCATGCATTGCTGTTTTTGAGCAGCTTATTAGAAACACACATTCCGTGCCCCACTGCAGCTGATATGCAGCTTGCAACTTCAGACTCTCGTTATCTCTTCATCAGGGTTTGAGAACATGGTGTGGTGGCTGTTCTGAACCTAATGGTAAAGTCAAAAATGTCTGCAGGACAGTGTCAGAGATGGGGCTACTTATAGACACTCCAGTTTTCTGGGGCAGCTCTAGCCTCTATTCATGCTGAGCAGGATCTAGATAGGAAAGGCCCTTGGCAGCCTCTCTTGGTCTAGCTCCCTGAGGCCAGGCCAGGAAAGGGTTTTGAAACATGCAAAAACAAAATGAACCAGAGATGGGTCAGGTCGAGGGTAGCAATGATGGAACTGAGGTTCTACAAAATGTTCCTAAAAGGTCTCTTCATGCTCTTCCTAGAACTTTGATAATGGTGACTCTCGCTTGGACTCCAGTGAATTCCTGAAATTTGTGGAGCAAAATGAAACTGCCATCAACATCACCACCTATGCAGACCAGGAGAACAACAAGCTGCTTAGGTGAGAGGAGGGACAGGTCAGGGAGTGATCCACCAGGGGAAGACTGCCTGGGAGAGAGGATTTGAACCCTTCCCACCTGTGGAAGAACCACCAGTGCCAATGTGAAGTAAAAAAGCAAGATGGGAATTCTGCCCTAGTCTATGAACATTATGAACTAATACATTGAGCATCTCTGATATCCGGTCAAATAGTTATTGTTTTTGGTCAAAACCTACAAAGAATAGAGGAACATAATTTTAAAATAAATTGTCAGGGTCATATTAGAGCAAGATTGTTTCTGAATCTTGTGGGTAATATTTTACTAATTAATTTTCTGAAGGAATTAAATCTATTATTTCACTGTCAGTTTGAAATAGCTTTATTCTGATTTTTTTAGTTCATTAAAAAAGTTTTTTGTGTACAGGACTCAAAGTAAATAGAAAAGTCGGCCTTCAATCACAAATGAGACAACAGTCATTCAGACTTTACTGTAGAAGCATATTTAATGCACACTCTTCAATATTACATATACATAATTTAACTATGCAATCTGAAGTTCTGGGTTTTCTATTACATCTGCGTATATAAAACACTTGTGGTCAAATTTTAAGATTGGTAAAGCCAATTTTGTGCCACTTATGTTCTGAGTACAGACTTCATTATTACAAATATGGGATGTTAACTAACAGAATAGTAGTCTTCAAAAATCTGTTCCTTGTGCTATGCTCATACATGCATTTGCAATTGGAGTCCGTTTGCTAATTTCCCTTCTTATAGTTAATGTTCAAACTATAGTAGCTATGCATTGAGTTCTCTATGCATCTCACCATCTCCTTTATCTCAGCCTTATTATATGTACTTAGTCATTCTCTCTTTTTCTGGAAATAAACAGCACAACAATTCCAGCAATAATTGCTATTGTCATAATCACAGTGACAGCAATAACATCAGCTTTTAGACCCTGCATTGAAACTTCAAGTGCTTTTCCATCAACATAGCCAGTTAAAGTTTGACCAGGATCTCAAGCCAGTTGTTCCCCATTTACTCAGGTCCATTTTCTTAGAAGAATGGAACAAGAATTTAAACTTTTAACACCTTTTTCAAGCTAACAAACCAAATCAGCTATGTCCACATAATTTTGAGTTTTCTGAGAAGAATTTTGTATCAGATCAGCAGTGACAATATTATTCTCTTAGAGAATATTTGTGATAAATTTTGGATCCAGCAGATAATGAGTTGTGATTGCCTCCCAAAGCAAAGTCTGCAAACTTTGAACATCATAAGGTTTTTCTCAGGATTTGTGTTTTAGTTTGGTGGCGATACAGAAGTCCTTTGCTTATTCAGAGCGGGTCATTTCAGTGTCTTCGCGGTTCTCTTGACCCAGCAGTGTTCACTTACCAGCGTGTGGCAGGACTATTGGCTGTAAAGAGCCCCTGCTTGTCCCACTTGTGACCATAAAGCCCATCATTGTTCTGCAGAGACCCCCAGGTTTTGCTCTTCTCCCTGACTTTGAGCCAGTCATTTCTTTTCTTTCTTTTTTTTTTTTTTTAATTAAATCATGGTTGTGTACATAAATGCAATCATGGGGTACCATGTGTTGGTTTTATATACAGTTTGAAATATTTTCTTTTTTGGTTGTTTGTTTGTTTTTTGAGACAGAGCCTCAAGCTGTCACCCTGGATAGAGTGCTGTGGCATTACAGCTCACAGCAACCTCCAATTCCTGGGCTCAAGCGAGTCTCCTGCCTCCACCTCCCAAGTAACTGGGACTACAGGCATCCACCACAACGCCCGGCCGTTTTTTTTTTTTTTTTT
>CAUYRH010169289.1:0-50495 GCA_963574655.1 Perodicticus potto
ACCCTGCAGTCCCAGCTACTTGGGAGGCAGAGGCAAGAGACTCGCTTGAGCCCAGGAATTAGAGGTTGCTGTGAGCTGTGATGCCACAGCACTCTATCCAGGGTGACAGCTTGAGGCTCTGTCTCAAAAAAAAAAAAAAAAGATAGATTTCCCTGTAGCCTTAATTTCTTCCCATACCCCATTGCCTACTAATAGCTGGAACACCCCACCCAGTGCCTGTCTTCTTATTCTTTCCTAAATTTAAAGTGGAAGATTGGCTCAGGGTTTGAGCAAGGTTTCTGATTGGATTATTAACTCTTGGGTAAAGTGAGGTTCATTGAAATCATTGTTCTTAATTTTCTGCCATACCCAGGTTGAGAAGGAAGCAATTTTATAACAGTTTGCAAGCTGGACATTGTGTTTATAAAGCATTTAATTGAGATAACCACAAACCATGACTTCAAAACCCAAATCACAGTTAACTGAAATAGAAAACAGATTTCTAAGACCTAGCCATAATGCCCCTGACATTGCAAGGGAAGGCATACCAGGGGAATTTTCACCACAGGGAAGCTGTGGCTGTGGACCAGGTTTGCCCTGTGGGGGTCTGTGTGTAGCCAGTGAGAAATCCTAGGGGAAAGAGGGGGGGATGGCCAAGGGACTTTTAGGGACAGAGATAACTAATCTTCATTTTAAATTAGTTAGTATATTGTACTTGGTGTAATCCCCGACTTTAGGATGAGGCTGTCGTATACACTACTCTGTATTATGGGGCATAGTAGTCTCCATAAGATGAGAAATGGCAGCCCCAACACTGTCCTGACACTTGTCAGATGTGGAGTTAGTGGCCTGAGAAGTCAGTGAGAGAGGTGAGTCAGAGAATTGAGACCTCAGGATTTACTGAGATTTGGGGGGTGGGGGTGTCCTTGGACCTTCCATAGCATTTGGCCCATAGGACTTGAGGTGTTTTCATTTAATCAGTAAAGAAAAAGGTGACCTAGTGAAGGGGCACCCAGATGACAAACTTCTGTGTAACTTCAGGTTACAGGAGGATTGTGATGTCAACAACCTTGATTAGTTTTGCCTTTATCCTCATTCAGTATCTCCAGTCTGAAGAGAATGTGCTCATTCAGTCAGTATATATTTCTGAAGGGTTTCTAGGGGCCCAGTTATGTGCCAGAGGCTGGAGATACAGTGACCACAGGCTGGCCTTGACCTCAAGGAGCCGGGTCCCTGTTACCCTCCATGTCCTCCCTTCCTCTGAAGCCCAGCTCTGTCACACTTGCGTAACCCCCACCCTCTTCTGTACGTTCACCCACGACCCCCGCCCAGAGCCGGAGGTACTCATTCATTTGTTCAATGGCTGTGTGCCAGGCACTATTTCAAGGCCATGGAGTCTTTACAGTAAACAATAAAAATCCCTGCCTTCTTAGAGCAGGGGGACAGAAAAAAATAAAATATAATAAAGGTACAGTATATAAAAGATATAGTATGTTAGGCAATGATAAAAACAAAAATAGAGCAGGGAAGAGTAGGAGTGGAGTTTAGATGGACAAGACTGGCAAGGCCCTCTTTGAGAAGATCTAAGATGGGACTGACTAGAAAGGAATCCAGGTGGCAGGAACAGCAAGTGAGGAAGCCCAGAGGTGCAGGCTTGCTCTGCGCAGCATGAGGATGAGTTGGGAAGGCACTGTGGCCAGAGAGGAGTGAGGGAGGGGAGAGCAGAACTTGAGTTCCAAGTGGGATGAGGCTGGGAAGTGGCCCAGGTAAGGACTTAGCTTTTACCCATGGGAAGTCACAGGAGGGCTCTGAGCAGAGAGGTGCCCTGGCATGTCTTAGTTTAGCAGCATTTCTGGCTGCATGTAGGAATAGGCGAAGGAGGCAAGGGAGACTAAGTATGAAGCTACTGTGGCATCCAGGTGGGAGACATTGGTGGCCTGGACTAGTGTGTGATGGTGGTGTGGGGAAAGGTGGTCAAATCCGTGGTATATTTTTAATGTAGGCCCAGCAGGATTTGTTGACAGATTATGATCTATCAGAGAAAAGACACCAAGAGCCTTGATCTGAGCCTTTAGAACAGTGGTTCTCAACCTTCCGAATGCCGCAATCCTTTAATACAGTTCCAAATGTTGTGACCACCAAGCATGGGGTAGCAATGGAAATAATTTTATGGTTGGGGGTCACCACAACATGAGGAACTGCATTAAAGGGTCACAGCATTAGGAAGGTTGAGAACCACTGCTTTAGAAGAAAGGGTTGCCACTTACCAAAACAGGGAAGACTGCAGGAAGAAGATGTGGGAAGGATAACCTTGATCTTAGACCTCCTGAAGTTTGAGGGGCAAAGTCCTGAGAAGAACAAGGTGAAGGGAACATTCAGAGAAGACATGGAGGGTAAAGGGACACTGCTGATGCCTGATGGTGAGTTCCAGAGAGCACAGAAGAGTTTCAAAGAAGCAGGGGAGGGGCGAGGAAGAGATGGAGCCAGAAACCGTGACACGCTGGTTTCAGTGTGCATGAGGGGCCAGGAGATAAGGAATGGTCTTTGAGTCCGGGACCTCTGGTGGGGACACAGTTAAAAAGGGATGAAGGGGGCGGCGCCTGTGGCTCAAAGGAGTAGGGCGCCTACCCCATATGCTGGAGGTGGCGGGTTCAAACCTAGCCCCGGCCAAAAAAAAAAAAACGCAAAGTGGCAAAACTCAGATGTAAATAAAGAGTCTTTAAAAAAAAAAAAAAAAAAGGATGAAGGGCCTGAGGGGGCTGGCCTCTTGGTCCCAAGACCCATGGAGATGAAGAGGATATGGGTTCAAGTGCACAAGCATGAGGGTGGTGTGTGGCAGGGGGGCTCCCTCTCAGCCGCAGAGGTGGCCTTCACACCCTTCTCTCTGGAGTCTCGCCCAGGGCTGTGCCGCTTTTCTCTGTTCCAGCTCAGTCCTCTCAGGGCTCCTTTCCTCCTGGGTCTGTTGACAGAAGTTCCCCAGACCTGTCTCCAGATGGGCTCTTCTTTCCTTACCTTGCTTTGAAAGACCACCCCCCTTACCAGGCTTTCTTCTGTTTCACGTGAGTGCTGTGCTGCCACCTTCTTCAAATTCCTAAGAGAAAAGATGTGTTTGGGACTCAAGGGATTCCCAGTGTGTGCCTGAACTGAGCTCATCTTCATAAACTGCCACATTTCCCAGTGTCTCTCCCTTTTTTTATTTCCTTTTCCTCACATCTTCCCTCTTAACCAGCCATAAATGAAACCTGACTTTTTTTTTTTTTTTTGAGATAGAGCTTCAAGTTGTTGCCGTGGATAGAGTGCTGTGGCATCACAGCTCACAGCAACCTCCAATTCCTGGGCTCAAGTGAGTCTCCTGCCTCTGCCTCCCAAGTAGCTGGGACCACAGCCACCGGCCACAACGCCCAGCCATTTTTTGGTTGCAGCCGTCATTGTTGTTTGGCAGGCCTGGGCTGGATTCGAACCTGCCAGCTCAGGTGTACGTGGCTGGCACCTTAGCCCATTGAGCTACAGGCGCCGAGCCTGAAACCTGACTTTTTAAAGCCAATATTTTGCATTCCTTGTTTTTAATTTTTCAAACAAGTAAAAGTCAACTGTCTTGTCTCGTTGTGGGCTTCCCCTACCCTTTTACTCATAAAATTGGTAACTTTCTGTGATAAAAAGTATTTGCTTGTTCTTTTCTAACCGTTTGAGGCGTTTAATTTCCAAGAGAATTTTTTTCGAGAACCTTGTCCCTGGGGACAATGGTCCACTCACAGCCTTTCTCCAGCCCAGAGTTTCTGCCCTGTGACCCCCTATTCTCCAGACTCCTCTTCCTGATTGAGGTGTCCCTTGCTCTCCATGAACACCATCTGTCTTTGAGCAATGCTATGTGCAAAGAAAGAAATGGGCAGATAGTGTTTGATTTACCACCCACCCAAGGATGATCAAGAGCAGAGGTGGCTCATAGTACGTGGCACTGTCAGATTGAAAACACGAGGGTAATTAAAAGGCTAGAAAGAAGAAACCCCGTCAGCGGCCTGGCTATTCTCTCTAGAGCAGGAGTCCTCAAACTACAGCTCGCGGACCCCATGTACCCAGCTGAGGACATTTGTCCAGCCCGCTCTGTGTTTTTGCTGCTGCGCCTGTCCTGCTTAGCAGCCAACTCTTCCCGGGCCCCAGTACGCATGTGTGGAATGTGTGCTGCACTCTCCCACTCACCTCCTTCTCTCTGTCTCTTGATGACTCCTCTCAGTCTCGGGTGAGACTGAGACTCGTGATTGGAGGAGTCACAAGCTTGCCTGGGCAGAGCTTCCTGCTGCCTGAGGGCCGAGGTAAGAACAAGTTAGAATTTATTTTTTTTTTTGAAGTTAGGAGGTCTATTTTTTTTTAATTTTGCAGTTAATAGGGCTTTTTTTCGCAGTTAAGGGGGACTTTTTTTTTTCTGAATTTAGGAGCTCTTTTTTTTTTTGCAGATAGATAGGGCACCTTTTTTTTCCTTTCAAATATTGTATTTGTATTTGTTCCCATTTTGTTTTTTTTGTTTTTTGGGGGGTTTTTTGCAATTTTTGGCCAGGGCTGGGTTTGAACCCACCACTTCTGGTACATGGGGCTGGCGCCCAACTCCTTTCAGCCACAGGCGCTGCCTCGTTGTTTTTACTTCAAAATAAGATATGTGCAGTGTGCATAGGAATTTGTTCATAGTTTTTTGTTGTTGTTGTTTTTGGCCGGGGCTGGGTTTAAACCCACCACTTCTGGCATACGGGGCCGGCGCCCTACTCACTGAGCCACAGGCGCTGCCCCTGTTCATAGTTTTTTTTTTTTTAAACCATAGTCCGGCCCTCAAATGGTCTGAGGGACAGTGAACTGGCCCCCTGTTTAAAAAGTTTGAGGACCCCTGTTCTAGAGATACAGTCTTTTTTAGCTGTCAGCACCTCTGCCAAAAGTTTTCCTATTGGAGATTCTGGGGCAGAATGAAACAAATCACCGTGAAATGTTCATTAGCAGCTACCTCAGAGGCAGATCAGAGCAAGTGATGGATGAATTCTGGCTTGTCTCTCTTCCAATTCCAATCGAAGCACAGAGTTTGGTTATCCTGATCTGTGGGCAGCTGGGCCTGCATCCTGCTTCGGCGGGGCTCCTCCCAAAGTGTCTTTAAACAGGCCAAGGTGGATGTCTCCTGTGGGGCACTGCACATCTTCTCTGCTTTCTTTCATTGAATGTGTTTCCTTCTTGATTGTGATGGCAATCCAAAGCTTGAAACATTTAGAAAGTCATTTGTCTGCCTCTGTGTGCACGTGCATGTTCTCTGAGACCAAAAAAAGCATCCTTTTGCTGTTTAAAATATCTTGTTGTGCCGGCCGTGGTGTCTTACACCTGTAATTCTAGTACTCTGGGAGGCCAAGGTGGGTGGATTGCTTGAGCTCAGGAGTTTGAAACCAGCCTGAGAAAAAGTAAGACCCCATCTCTACTAAAAATAGAAGAATCAGCTGAGTTTTGTGGTGGGCACCTATAACCCCAGCTACTTGGGAGGTTGAGCAGGAGGATCACCTGAATCCAAGAGGTTTTTTTTTTGTTTTGAGACAGAGCCTCAAGCTGTCACCCTGATAGAGTGCAGTGGCATCACAGCTCATAGCAACCCCCAATTCCTGGGCTCAAGGAGTCTCCTGCCTCCACCTCCCAAGTAGCTGGGACTACAGGCGCCCGCCACAACGCCCAGCCACTTTCTGGTTGCAGCCATCATTGTTGTTTGGTGGGCCCAGGCTGGATTCAAACCCGCCAGCTCAGGTGTACGTGGCTGGTGACTTAGCCCATTGAGCCACAGGCGCCGCGCCTGAACCCAAGAGTTTGAAGTTGCTGTGAGCTGTGATATCATTGCACTCTACCCAGGGCGACAAACTCTGTCTCAAAATAATAATAATAAATAAAAATACCTTGTTACGCTATTCCTTTGAAGAAACAACCTGAGGCAGTAGGCAGGAAAGCAGCTTATAATATACTTAAAGCATTTTTTAAAATACAAAATGATAAATGGATATAAAAATAAAGTTAACAGAATAGACAAAAACACATTTAAATTGTTTTAAGTAGCCTTCATTGTGTTTCTAGAAGTTGTAGGCATTTCATAAGTAAGAACTTGCTTAAGCTCTATAATAACACCAATTAGGGCAGGCATTATTAACTCCATTTTATATATCAGGCAAAATAACTTCCTCAAGAATATGGAGTTATGGCTCGGTGCCTGTAGCTCAGCGGGGCTAGGGTGCCAGCCACATACACCAGAGCTGGCAGGTTCCAATCCAGCCCAGGACTGCCAAACAACAATGACAACTACAACTGAAAAATAGCTGGGCGTTGTTGTGGGTGCCTATAGTCCCAGCTACTTGGGAGGCTGAGGCAAGAGAATTGCTTGAGCCAGAATCTGAGGTTACTGTGGGCTATGACACCACGGCACTCTACCAAGGGTGACATAGTGAGACTCTGTCTCAAAAAAAAAAGAATATAGGGTCAATAAAAGACAAATCAGATGTTTGAAGCTCTCCCTGGCCCCATGCATATTATTTGAAGCTTATTTTGCTTATCTGTGGTGTCAGATACTGTGAAAATTATGCACAAACCTTGTTTTTGCTCATCAGCTTTCATTATTTGTATATTTAACATGTGGTCCAAGGCAACTCTTCTTTTTCCAGTGTACAGCAGAAAAAAATGAGATTGGACACCATGACTTTTGAAGGGAACCAAAGGGCCCATCCATAAGGTAAAAATGTCTTCTGCCTCACTGCTGTGATTTGAATTATAGCATCCTCTCCAAAATTCGTGTCAAAATCCCTGATGCAATCATATTAAGAGGTGTGCCTTTGGGAGGCGATTAAGTCATGAGCACCTCCCACCACATTATGAATGAGATTAGTGCCCTTAGGAAAGGGCTGAAGGTGGAAGGGGGCACTCTTTGGCCCTTCTGTCCCTCCGGACAAGTGAGGTCACCCTCTGGAGAATGTAGCAGTGAGGTGCTATCTCAGAAGCAGAAGCAGCTGCCCCATCCTGACCTCCTCCGCTCCAGAACCATGAGAAGTAAATTTCTACTGTTTCTAAGTTACCCAATCCGTGGTATTTGGTTACAGCAGCAGATATGGCCTAAGATACCCACACATAACCAGCAAGTCATTAAGTACTGAGTGGATGGGCAGCACTGGGGGTGGGGCTAAGAACCTTCAATATTCAAATGGGGTAGAAGTTCGCTGCCCTGAGTGAGCGCCAGGTCACCGCTGGGAGGGTGGCTTATAATTTACTGTGTCAAACATCCTTCTTGGGTAGCCAAAGGCAGAGCTGCTGATGTCTGTCTGAAAGAGGCGGAAGAAGACTGGGTGTGTTCTACGTGGTCTTGAGCTGTGCCTCAGCTCTGACATAGGTTGTGACATTACCCAGGACTGCGTCTCAGGTGTGGCTCAGACAGCAAGCCCTACCTGTGTTCTGACTAGAAAACACGCACGCATGACCCCGCGCACACAAACACACGTGCGTGCACACACATGCTCCTTCACACTTCACCTGCCCTTCACTGGTATAAATCAGGAGCACTCAGCAGGGTCCCCAGGGATCTCCATTTGGGAAACCCTGCCCAGTGTTAGGGGTTAGGATTGTTAAGTTATAGAAATTGTTCCTGTCTCTTTGACAGAGCCACTGCCACAGCCAAAGTAACTTTGTTTTTCCCAGGGAATCTCTATTGGAATGTTTTATTTTGTTTTTTTCTTACAGAATCTACCAGACACGAGATAGGTATGAGCGCGCTCTCTATAACACACACATATATATTCCTCTCTTAAGTGGTACTAGCCTCCTGTTGGACCTCTCTGACACACCCTCTGCCTTCATACACTAAGCACATCAAGGGTCATACCTAGTCCCTTTTGTTCTTCCTTGGCCCAGACAAGTCTGTGGGAAATCTGGGATATTTGCTTCTAGGTATGTTTCCAAGGCCACTGCCACTGAACAGCTCTGGGCAGCAACTCCCAGTCTTGTCCAGGGTTAACTTGGAACTGGGGAAAACGTATGCTAGGATCCTGGGATTTGTCCTGCTATTGGCCATCTTGCCCGAAAGGAGCTGACAGAGCAATTAAAAACCAAACAAAAGAGAGGCTGTGCATGCATACACCCCAACCTCATGAAGAGGGACCCTGAGGGGAAAATAAAATTTAGGAGGTTTATTGAACCCACTGTAGAGCGGATACAGAATTTAAATTGATTCCATAATTTATTGCATTTTAATTAGCAATCACAAGAGACCAAGTATTGTTTCCTCTCTTGTTAGGAGCGCTAGCTGGAAACAAATACCAGAGAGTCTTAATAAGGATGAGTTATATTTACTGTTTTCCATTTTACAGTCTTGTTATAATCATCACAAGAAGAGATTCATTTAGTGTTCATCTGTTCTTGGTATGACATTTGTTGACCACTAGGGTGACATAAAATCAGAACACACCCCATAAGCCAAGAGCCCCTCCACCCCCATCCCACCCCGTGCTGGCTCCTGCATTATTTTCAATAATATAATTTATTGTGGATAAACTTCTGCCTTAGGTTAGGTAACGTGAGTTCCCATGCGCCTTCGTCACCCAAAATGCATCTAAATGACTGCTGGTCGTTATTTATTCAGAACAGAATAACGCTGCAAACAGATGGACCACTATATTTCTATGCACCCTCCAACTTAGAAGCGCCAGCCACAGCAGGCAGCTGAGAAGCTGTCTCTCTGCCGCAGTGCACGCACTCAGCTAAGTAGGCCACGTGTCCGACAGGTTATTCCACTTGTTTTCTTTCATTCTATGTTTTTGCTTTGGGGGTTCACAGAATGTTAATTCTTTTTAACGACGATTCTTCAGGGCCAGAGATTTGGAGGCTTCTGAACAGCTTTTTTTAATTATTACTCAAACAGGAAGAATCCTGAACTACTACTTGTGGGTTGGGACTACTTAGGATAATTTGTTTCCCTGGGGACACTTCCTTGCTGGGGACATTATAAAGTACTTTTTAAATACCACCATGTATTTTTACAGTGTTTCCCATTGGTCATCCCAATTCTCCTGCTTGGATTAGGTACCCTGCAGATAATGGGGCTCATTATCTCAAGTCTAAAGGATATTTTATTAAATGAGGTAAGAGGATTTGATTCCAAAGGCCACCCTCAAAAAAGAGAATGTTTTGTGTAACCTCAATACACATGCCCTTTTGAGACTTTTCATTCAAAATGGACTTTTCCCCAAAAGTAGGTGAAGTAGATGTCATTGTTTATTTACTCCTCTTTTTCTTTTTTAACCTGTTTTTTTTCTGCCTAGCCACAGAAGCACCAATCCTATGCTTGAATTTTAATTAAACCTTGCTCCCTGTTAAAAAGCTTCTATTGTCCTTTTCATTTAAATAGGATTCTTCTTAGATCTTTAACAAGACCACGGAGGAGTAATAAATCTAAGTAATTGTCCTTATTAAGAGGAGATTATTCTCACAAGAATATAACAGTCACCAAAGTAACTAAAGCCATTTCCAGGTACCACTTAGAGTATCTTCTGCCTACCCAAATACAGAAATATCTCGTTAGTCACTTTCTTTGCTGCTCAAATTAAATTAGATGGCATTCTGTTTATTTTCCATATCTTTTGCTAGCAGAAGGAATATTTTCCCTTTGATATTAATGAGGAAACCTCAAATCCAGCTACACTGAGTTCATGGGATAGAGATGACCCCTCCCTTGCTCCCTCTCATCCATCCTTCCTTCCTTTTTACACCTGATACTCCAGTTCCTGCTATGCCAGGCATTCTCCTAGGCATTAGAGATTCAAAGATAAAAGACATAGTCCCTTGGATGGTATATTATTCATTCATCTAATATTTACTAAACATCTTCCATATGCAAGGCACTGAAGTGGATGCTGAGTTTTCAAAGAGATAAAAACCCTTTTTTCTTGGAACCTAAAATGTAGCAGGAATTTAGACATTAACCCATTAATTATATAATTGACTAATTACAACCATGAAAAAAATTATGGAAGAGTTCAGGGTACCACATGAGCACGTATGAGCCAGTTGTTAGATTATCCACTTAGTCCACTGCAGATACAGACCTTGACTTTGCCATCCTATAACCAAGTGAGGGCAACTGCCTCACTTCCAAAGTTTTTATGTAGTCCATGGCTCCTGATACCTTCAGTTTTTATTTAAAACCCATGTTTTAAACTAGCTTCCTTTAGTTATAAAAAGTTAGCATTTCTAGAATAGATCTGTCAAAGAGAAAACTGGTCGACTTGAGCACTCCTTGAAGCTTCATTTTGGAAGTGCTCATGTACACAGGTGCATATACATGGTAGCCTGCCAAGAGATGGACTCCCTGAGCTTGGGAGCAAGTTTTAACCCTCCCCCACCCCAAAAAAGGTCATCAACCTTACTGGCTCCTGTCTTTGTCTTCAGATCTTGACGATATACTTGGCATCAACTTAGCTCTCACACACTTCATATTGAGTGTTCTCCAATTTCTTGTTTAGGAATTACTAGTGAAAACTGATTAAGTTTTGTTGCCTCCAAAATTGACAGTAACATAGAAATTGTGGGTTCTATGAATGTAGATGAATGTAGAGAGAATTGTAAAATTCTCAGGGTACAAAAAAGAAGCTACTTGGACCTGTCAAAGATCAGGATGAGAATCTTGCCATTTGAGATAGAAAATATCTGATTATACGACAGTAGAAAAAATTGGCTCTCCTATCACTCATCCAACAAGTCAGAAGTTCTGTTCAACAAGATCAGCATTGGCTAGCATACCTTGACTTGTGGACTATTACCTTTATGAATTGTCCATGGACTGGTCTGGACTTCAGCCTTTCAGGACTTAAGCCACCAAGAGCAGACCTATTGTTCTGGGAGGGACCCAGCAGCCATGTAGTGAGACTGAAGGTCAAAAGCACTAAGCTGGAGGCCTGACTGGCAGGGAGAAGTGACTCACAGGGTCTACGTGAGTAGTACACACTTTTCCTGAAACAACTTCAAGTCATGATCAGAAGATTGCTGGGGAACGTATAATCAGAAGAAGAGTTAGATGACTTGAATATTTAGTGAAATAAACTATTACAGCCTGTCAACACCTGTCGCTTCCATTTGGCGACTGGAGCTAGGACTAACTGGGACTGGAGGACTCATTTGGCCTTAGTCAGGACACTTTGCCAATGGGAGGGAGGGACTCTGTTGAGTCAGACTTCCCTTAACCTGGACAAATCCTCCCCAAATAGCACTTTGCTATTCATAATAGAGTAATGCAGAGATCAGCCTCATGAGAATATTTTTGAAGTCTTAAAAATAGGCTAATTCTTCTTTACCAATGGATACTTTTCTTTAAAAAAAAAAACTTCATCTTATATTTGAGCATGTATGATAAACATTTATATCTAAGTTAAGAATCAGTAATTAAGTAATGGACTAAACCCATGACCTCTATAGGATGGAATTCCTTTCTAAGGCTCTTATTGACTCTTGGATCCAGTCACAATTCTTTTGCACTGGCTTTTAAGACCCTCAACTTATATCATTAGCACATGCCCTTTCTTATGGTGAGCAGGCTATGGCTGGCAAGGCCCCCACAGCCTGGGAAATGCTCAGGGCATGACCCCCAACCAGTTCTTCCTTAACATTATTTCCACCTGTCAGAAGTCCTGTAGCCCATGCATACTTCCCTTGTTATCAGCAAGCAGGTAGTTTTTCCTCTTTAAGGTTGATCTCTACCCCATGTGTTAAGGTCTATGCAACCTTGTTAAGATACTGTATAAATAAAATCATTTCCATGGTTCAAGGGCTGGCTACAGTCATCAGCTGCGTCAGCCCTCTTGATGCTATCCTAGCTTGTGTCTCCTATCTTTCTTCGCCCTTTCCCATCTTTCTGGCTTCATTTCTCAATTTCCCACCATTTCCACTCAGGTCAATTGTCCCTCCTCGCACCGGGTTGCGAGAGGTCCCTCTCTTATGCTGGTACACTACACTTTCTCGCATCTATACAGAGTAGCTTCTCTTCGAACAGACATGTTCTCGCTTTATGTATGTTACACCTTCCCTGGATTGCTAGTGGGTCTTTAGAGAACCAGGGGCCGTTTTGTCTCCTTCAAGCGATCTTTCTTCTCTCTGATATTGACCTTGCTACTTGGCTCTCAAAGGGCCATCTTATTTTATGGTTCTCAGAAGTGGGGTGAGGTGGGAGAGCACCTTACTAAAGCCTCTAGCACACAAATAAAAGGACCATTGGCATAGCACACTTTAAAATAGTAACACACCAGCTATCAATATACAGCCAATTCACAAGTGTGAAAACACATTTACCCACACTTTTGTAGCCTCTACTTTGAAATCTCTAATGAGAAATTTTTTTGAATAAAGAAATGATGACTCAGTAACAAAGGAGGGAATCTGTATTTTTCTCTTAACGCTTAACAGAGTTCACTGTAATTTTTTTCTGGGAAAACTTAGTACAACAGATCTTTAGTAACAAATACAGAATATCTGTAAGTTGACCGCCCAAGGGACTGCAACAAACTGGTCAGCAAATGGAGGTGGTCAATGTAAGGAACTAGGCCTACTGTACTGATATGTACATGTGATTCCTGTCTGGTCTGTGAAAATTAGGTCAACTTGAGGAAGTAGTCAATGTAGAGAGGTGGTCAACTATGGATGTTATTCTGTATTTGTAAATAATGATCAGAAAATTACCAAGGACTTCTGAATCTAACATTCATTTCCAGTTAGGAAGGGAATAATGTTCTTAAAACTTAAGATTAACCTGAAATCCATGATATGCTACCTACTCTGGGCTTATTTGAGTCCCCAACAAAATAGGATGGCTTTGTCTTCCTTACCAGTTCCTTTTATAAAATTCTTTCTCCATATGGTTTTTTTTTTTTTTTTTTTTTTTTTTGAGGCAGAACCTCAAGCTGTCACCCTGGATAGAGTGCTGTGGCATCACAGCTCACAGCAACCTCCAATTCCTGGGCTCAAGCAAGTCTCTTGCCCCTACCTCCCAAGTAGCTGGGACTGTAGGCACCCGCCACAACACCCAGCCATTTTTTGGTTGCAGGCGTCATTGTTATTTGGAGTCGAACCCGCCAGGTCAGGTGTACGTGGCTGGCGCCTTAGCCTGTTGAGCCACAGGTGCCGAGCCTCTCCATATGTTCTTGCATTTCTTGCATTATTAGTTGACAAAGAGGCTGTCACACATGTGCTCCCTGTACTACCATACAGGGCTTTTCTGCAGCTCTGGACAAGAGATGAGCAATTCCAAACATCTGTGCTAAAAGGTCCTAAGGAATCAGAGTACACTCAATATGAAGTGTGTATAAGAACAAGACAAAAAGCCTGGTAGATGGGACAGAACAATTCTACAAAGTTGGAAGATGACCTTTGAGCTTTAATATTGTCCCCAGTGGAAGTGGCTCCCTTACTCTGCGTAGCAGAGACTGCTGGTGTTCATGGACACCCAAGCGCTCATCCATGTTCTCCAGCTTCCTTTGCAGCTAGGAGGTGGTATGACTGTATCCTATCCAATGTGAGCAGAGGGCGTGAGCCACTTTAAGGCCTGACCCCTAACATGCCCTGCAAGTTCTTTCATGGTCCATCTCTTTTCCATTTGTGTGCCTAGAGAAAAGCACCCTGAGATATCAGAGTCACACATGATATCTGGAGCTGGACCTTTAAGCACATGACTTAAAGTTACCTGACCAGTGACATTCACATTGGACTTTGAAGAACAGCTACCATTGGGTTAAGGTGCTGAGATTTTGCAGTTGTTTATCACCACATTTAACCTAGCCTAGCTTGACTGTGGGAGATAAGCCCAGTGAGTGATAAACTGCCACTACTCCATGGATTTCATCCTCAGGAATGTCAATTCTTTGTTCTACCACACAGGACATGGTTACCCCAGGAATCCAACCAGTTGCCTCCTATCGAGCATATTTATAAATGATATTTTTTTTCCTTTTATTGAGACAGAGTCTCACTTTGTTGCCCTCAATAGAGTGCCATGGTGTCATAGCTCCTAGCAACCTCAAACTCTTGGGCTCAAGAGATCGTCTTGCCTCAGCCTCCCGAGTAGCTGGGACTACAGGTGCACACCACAATGCCCCGCTATTTTTAGAGACGAAGTCTGGCTCTGGCTCAAGCTGGTCTCAAACTCATAAAGCTCAAGCAGTCCACCTACCTTGGCCTCCCAGAGTGCTACGATTACAGGTGTGAGCCACTGCACCTGGCCAGTGATTTTTCTTAAGTGAATATTCCAGATGGAAAAGCCCATCAGACCTAATATCGTGGCCAGGCTTAATGGAGCCAACTCAAAGTAGACTGTTTTAAGGCTGAGTCTAACCCAAGGTCCTTGAGGAGTAATGAGAGCAAATGGAAGCTGGTGTCTGGCACATGTCAGCATCTCCACAAACAGTTGAAAGAGGGAAAGATGACATTCTGATCCTGAAAGAGAATCAGGAAACAAAATCAGCATTAGGAGCTGGCAGAACCCGCCCTGGAGCAGGAAGAGCAGTCTGAGGATGGAGTGCTGGTGGGGCTGTGGCTGCCTATATGGGCAAGGAAGGCTTGCATGGTGCATTGAACTTTCCAGAGCTGTATGTTTTTTAAGAGCTGTTTTAAGTTCACAGCAAAATTGAGCAGAAAGTAAGGATGATTCCCATATACCCCCTATCCCACACATGTATAGCCACCCCCATTGTCAGCATCCCCCCTCCATATGAACCCACATTGACACCTCATCATCACCCAAAGTCCGTGGGGCTCACTGTTGGTATTGTACATTCTATGTTGGGATAAACATATGACAAGTATCTCCAATTATGGTGACATTCAGAAGAGTCTCACTCTCCAAAGTATCAGAGGTACATTTTTATAATGGACATGAATAAACAACTTTGTCCATAGTTTTCTCCTAAAAGGCACTCTTCCAGAACACATCCAAAAGACTCCCAGAATTCTTAGATATCCATGTGGGAAAAGAAAGCCCATGTAGTATCCTGGTAGATGGGAGTGGAGCCTGTGGCTCCATTCCCAGCATTCTCTGGAGTTTAGCTTGAGAAAATAATAAGAATCCACTAGGATCAGGGATCTCACTCATTTGGACTACAGTAAATCTCTTCTATATTACTGCTCAGCCTCTGAGAATATTATATTGGGTCTCATTTTATTAAAGAATGTCATGCATACCCAGAAGTCGCTATTTAATTTTTAGCTGCAAGATACAATTTTGAAAAACTATTATCTAGAAAGTGCAATAATCAAACAATGTAATCATGAATGTTAAACCTCCTTGGAATATTATTTTAAATGCTTGCCAGCTGGAAGCAAAAGTTGACAAGGAAGTATCTGACTTGGTTGGCTTTCTCATTTATAAAACATCTATACTTTCCAACAGGGTATATTTGTTAAAATATTTTTTCTCCATATGATTGTTTTGCAACTATCAAAGAGTCCAGCATCCTTAAACAATGACAGATTTGTATTTTCTGTTTGTTGCAGACTAAGATTTAGGATTAAATCACTTTAAGACACACAATTGAACCCTTTCTCGGAGGAGCCAGACGGCCCACATATATCATCAATTGCCTCCAAGCTTCCCGCTGCTCTGTGAGATCAGACTCATAAATTTTGTGACATATGGAAAATATCAGAAAAGTATAGCATGCATTTTAAAAGGGCACAGAAAGCAGGATTTACGCTGTCATGAAAGATCCCTGGTAATTTACCCATTCTTTCCATCATCGACCCCTGAATCTCTATAGAAAGGATCAACTAGATATTTGGCCCGTGGCCGGAAATCTTGGGGGTGATTAAGCTACTCGGTGAGATATGCCACCCTCCCTGCCCAAAGGAAGTCCAACAGGCTTTGGATGTACAGTGGGTCTCCAGGAAGGACATCCTCTATTTTGGTACATGCAGCTTTTCCCATCCGGATGCTCTTCTGTTTCAGTGAACTACCCATTCTGTTCCCACAAACTTCCCACCTATCCCTCTCCCAACACTTGTTTCATTGTACAATAACTTACATGTCTGTCTTCACTACTGGCATTGAACTTATGGAAGCCAGGCCCAGGCCTAATGTTCTTTGTATGACCTGAACTCAGCACTTCCCAGGCACATAGCAGGCCCTAGAACAGATGACCAGGTTGAACGTGCCCACCTGCTGGGGGAGCCTGGGATGGAGCAGGGATTGATCTTAGTTCCTGCTTCTTTTATTCACACTAGCTTCACAGTCTTAGACAAGATGCTTAACCTTTCCGTGCTTCAGTTTCCTTGTCTATAAAATGGGAATAATAATGGTGTCTACTTCATTGGGTGTTGTGAATACTAAATGCTGTGTGTGTATATGTGTGTGTGTGTGTGTGTATATATATATATATATATATCTTAAGATGGTATCTTGCACTAGTAAGAGCTCAATAAATCTTAGCTAACAAAGTGAGTTCTCCCAAAATGAGAGCTAGCCTTATTAATCCTAATAATGTCATCATTCCAAATGGCCCAACTCCATTGATTCCCTTCCACAACCCAGGTCTCCATGTAAACAAGTGAGAGTTATAAGATTTACTCAGAGGAGTGGTTTTCTGGGTGTCTCAGCCCCTCTCACTCTCCTCCTGTCTCCACAGCCTGGATAAAACCAGGGATAGGATAGCTATTGAGACTGTGGGAACCAGACAAGCTGCATTTGTATCCTGCCAGTGTCACAGACTAGCTTCATGGCCTTAGGCAAGATTCTTAACCTTTCTATACTTCAGCTTCCTTGGCTGTAAAGTGGGGGTGATGTTGGTGCCTACCTCAGAGGATGCTGCAGACACTGAAAGGTTTATTACGTGTACTGTGCTTTAAAGTGACAGTCAACAACACAAGCACCCCAGCACTGTGAGCTGCCTGCCTTTATCAGTCATGGTAATGTCATTTCAAATGGCCCAAATCCATTGCCTTCCCTTTTTATTCAGAGAATACTGGGTCTTTTCACCCTGGTAGGCAAACCAGGAAGCTAGAGGGGGGAAAAAAATTGGAAATCTCTGAAAAAATGAAAATATCTTCGGGAGGTCCAGAAGAAAACGAGGTGGTTGTACATCATGGGTGGCTTGTATGGATCACTAGGAACCCAGTAGATCCAGAAACCGGGACTGTCTCTTGACAATCCAGTTTGATTTCCTACAGAGGGAAGCTCTCGGGAGGAACCGTCTCAGATCAATGGGACCAGCTCTTTTCTTCACCTCCCCCCTCTTCCTGCTATTGCCAATGCAGAATCAGACACCTTAAGACCGAAAGGGACCCTACACCAGCAGGCCAGGGAATGGAAAGGAAGACAGTTGACTAAGGAAGTTTTGTCTTTGAGGAAGAAAATCAACTGTCTGCCTCCCACAGCCAAAGGCAGAGCAGAAAATGGAGCCCCATGAGTTGAAGGGAGGAGCGATGATGTTTTCCAGCTGTTCTTTAAATATCCGGTAAGCACTTACACAGTCCTATGCCACTGAGAGCCTCACAGTTCAGGAGAGAGAGGGACATGGTGAATGGATTCTTTCAACACAGTGTACTAGAGCCGTGTTGTAGGTATTCACAGGGCCTTGGGGAAGCCCAGGGTGAGGGCACCAAACCAGCCTTGGGGGCATCTGTGGAGAGAGCTTTGGAGAAGTCGGTGACACTTGAGCTAAGTGTGGAAGGAGGAAGAGAAGCAAACCCCAGGAGAGAAAATGGGAAGACCCTTCTCAGAATGAAGGGAATGAACAAGGTCACTGTGGCTAGAGACTAAAGTGCCCAGGATAGTGGAGACCCCAAGGCCAGAGAGACCAGGCACCAGGGGCTTGGGGTCTCATGTTCGACTTGAGCTTGACTATAGGGAGCCTCCAACAGGTTTTTCAGCTGAGGAGCCGTGCAATCAGATGTGCAGTCTGGGGAGGTTGTTCATGTGGAGGATGGATTGGAGCAGGCAGACCTGGAGAAAGTCATCCAGGGGAGGTGTGGTTGCTCTGCTTCCTTGGTGAACCACTGCAATTTCCCAAGACCGAGGGTGCTAGCCTCACAATAACATTCCACATGTGGCCACCAAGCATCCACTCACTGCACTTGCTAAATATTTTGACCATCTGAAAATTTCCCTTCCCCCAAGGCACTCTTTGTACTTCAGGGTGACCCTTGACTGTAGACCTAGGACATGGGGCTTAGGCTCAAGTGAACGAGTCCATCTATCGCCTGGTGATAGCCTTTGCTTTAAGGATAGGCAAGTGATTCAATTCAGGCCACTGAGACCCAAGGAAACATTTTTCTGGGGGCTTTAGAAGGTACAATGTGCAGATCTCAGGCCTGGGGCTGGGGTAGCTGTTTTCTATCCTGAAGAGAGGGCAACCCCAAGACAATATGGGGTGGATAGCAGAAAATGTCAGAAACAAGGATCCAAGGCCCAGATGATGGGATGAAACAAGACCAAACTAGGATCTTCCCTCCTTGCAGCACAACCCTCTGGACTTCTCAGTCACATGAACCAACGTACTCCCTTTGTTTTGTAAAGCTTGTTTTCTTGCTCTCAAAAACTCAGGGACATGGCGGGGTGCCTGTGGCTCAACGGGATAAGCCATGTACACCTGAGCTGGTGGGTTCGAATCCAGCCTGGGCCTGCCAAACAACAATGACGGCTGCAATCAAAAAATGGCCGGGTGTTGTGGCGGGCGCCTGTAGTCCCAGCTACTTGGGAGGCAGAGGCAGGAGACTCGCTTGAGCCTAGGAGTTGGAGGTTGCTGTGAGCCATGATGCCACGGCACTCTACCCAGGGTGACAGCTTGAGGCTCTGTCTCAAAAAAAAAAAAAAACTCGGGGACAATAATGTCTCCATCTCCAGCACATGACCTTAACTGACCATTTCTAAACATGTAAAGAAAAATTACTAGATTTTACTGACACCATTTTAGAAAACTTTAAAAATCGTTTTAAGCTAAAACTATTCTTCGAAGCTCTACATGGTAAGACTTGTCTCTCAGATACGCGTCTTTTCTGGGTCCTCCTAGAGCAGTGGTGCGCTGCCATCTGCTGGTCGTAAGGCAGAAGTGCCCTAGAAAGCAGATGGAGAGCGTAAACTGGGGTAAGGCCTTTAGATCAGCGCCACGGGAATAGAATTAAGGGGAAATTCATTCTCAGCTAATGTATGTTTTTGAGCTTTTTGAATACTGATCGGAATATTCTTATTAGAAAATATAGAGATTTTACTTTGGGGGATGTAGTTTTTCATATCTTTTGACATATATTATACATAGCTATTTTCATAAATTACCTGCGGTTTCCTTGAAAAATAATTTCAACCACCACCACAACGGTCTTCTCCCTCCTTCTCCCTTTCTCCCCCTTCCTAGAGCAGCAACCTCCTCTCCTTTACTTCCTTTTCCAGCTCAGTCAGCCCGTTTCTTACCTGTTAGATCTTCTATAGAAGAGCTCAGTCCAGTGTCTCTGTATTCAGGAAACACTTAACAAGCTCTGCAAGTATTCTCCATAGAGTCTCTCTCCAGGCTTGATGCAAGGGACCGCAGCACATGCCCTCCCACCAACCCTGGGGGAGATGGAAATTTAACAGCTTCTCACTCTAAAAATTCCTTGCCTTTTCTCTTAACGATGATATTAAGAGTTATTTGCGATGTTCTTGATAAAACTTTGAAACTTCTGCACAGTGGACCCCTTGGAATTTAGTATCCTTTGTATACTTGCCTAAACCAAAATCAGAATAACGAGACTCCGGTGACAGATGAATGAATGCTGTGACAAATTCCCCGTTGGCCGGTATTTGGGGAGTAGCAGCAGCCTCAGTACACCAGTAGGTGGCGCCCAAACCTGCCTTACCGCCTGCGCTCCACCGAGGCCGGTGCCCTGGCCAAACGCTCCCTCCGCTGCGAACTCCACTCCACTCCACTCCACTCCACCTGCCGGTGTTGACTTAGATGTTACCTGGGCTTTGGCTTCTGTCCCAGGTAAGCCCCGAAACTCACACAGGCCTGACACCTGCCCAGCTCCTGCTGGCCTCTCATCCTCCGATCTTTCCCTGTGTTGCCCCATCCCCAAGCCCTCATCACGAGCGGGGGCGGCTTAGCTGGGCGCCTCTCTTGAGGATTTCCAAGCCATATTCAGCTCTGCACCAGAACACCTCATAAGACCACCCTCCCCCGCCCCCTGAACTAGGCTTGAATTTTCTGGGTCCCTTTGCATGTGGCGTCGTGGACTATCAATCAGCCTCACAGGTGGCCACACACTGGCCGCGCTGGTTTCTTCTCTCCCTTCCCAGTTAGTCCCGGGATCCTTTCCCCTCCGCGGCAGTGTTGCGCCCCCATCTCCCAGGACATGTGCACAGGTAACCTGGCGCCTACAAGCCCCTGTATAATCTGGCCCACTTCAACCTCATCTCATCTCCCACCCTGCTGACTCTTTTTTATCTTCACCCATACAATTTGGTAGAACCTCCAGTCTCTTGCAAAAACTAACCTTCTCACCATTTCAAAATTCTTCAGCTGCCACATGGTACCTGAGGTCACGCGGTGCAGTGTCTGGCGCTGAGGCTTCTGAGGCCCACCCAGCCCCAGGAAGGTGCTCAGGCGCAGCCACGGCAGCCTCTCCCTCAGATGTCTACGCAGCCATTTTGTGTGATGTCACCTTCACTAGGCTCTGGGCATGGAGGGCTCAGTGTCATGAGCAGGCCCCTCTTCCCTGTTCTGTGTGGTCAGAATGACCTTTCCCATTTTGTCCACCTCCCATCTTTCAGGAATCAGCCTTAATAACCTTCTCTGACACTAGATATTGGATGTGTGACACCTTCACCCTGCTCCTGAAGCTCCCCTGGTCCAGCCTCCTTTGGCATCTGCCTCCTGACCCCCATACCGGTCTCTGGCCTCATCAGGGCTCCTTGAATCCCTTTGCCCATGGAATTTGGAGCAAAGTATACCTGAGCTCAAAACCGGAATTCTCTGCCTGCTAGTGCTGTGTGACCTTGGCCAAGTTACTGAACCTCTCTGAACTTCTGCCACCTCTTTGCAAAATGGGGTTGATAACAGTATCTGCCCCCATAGGATTGCTGTGAGGCTCAAATGAGATCAAGAGAGCACATAAACCACTGAAAAAGTGGCCAAGAGTTAACTTTCCACAAAGGGCAGCTATTAACTGCAAACACCCAAGGCCACTCCCCACATTACTCTCATCTGGGTAGGAGTTGCATTTGAAGACCGGAGCCAATTTCCTCAGTTTTATGTTCCCAGCACCTCGAATGGTGTTTGATGCATAGTGAGGGACTCACGTTTGCTGACGAAATACTTGACAGCACTATGTCCTCCATTCAGAGTTTGTCTTTCCTGAGGATAAAAATGATGTTTTTTCATAGTATGGCTTTTTCTATTTTGGTGAACTGTATGCAACATAAAAGTTATCATTTTAACAGTTTTTAACTATGCAGTGCAGTGGCATTAAGTACCTTCACATTGTTGTGTGACCACGTGGCATCTTGTAAATGTCCCCAGCAGCCAGCACAGGACCCGGATTAGAAGTCTGTAGCAATTGAGCGGGTGTGGCTAAGGAGGCCTGCACAGAGCCAGGCTGCACCACCCAGGGACCCCCAGCACAGAGGGCAGCGCACTCCGGGACAGCAGGGCCCCGTGAGCGTGAAATGAGCCACCAGCAGAAGCTGGACACTGGCAGGGAAGCAGGACGTATTGTTCGGGGCCACACAAAGCTTTTCTTTTTTTTAAGTTGTTTTAAAATAAGCTGCTTTAAATTGCACTCTCACACAAAAATCTTTTCTTTTGAGAGCTAAAACGCTGTGGCAACTTTGGACCCGCACAACCCTTTGGGTGGGGTGGTTGCTCTCCGGGCTGTGGCTTTCAGGCCCTGGTGGGTCCCTCATTTGAGTTTAAGATCCCTGCCTTAGAATCAGGTGAATTGGGCTTGAAACCCACCTCCTCAGCTGCTGGCTGAGAGCCCAGGGAGGCCAGTCAGCCCTGTGAGCCTCCGTGTCCTCATCTGCAGAATGGGAACTGTGGCAGCTCTTTCCTAGGTTTCTGTAGACAGTGTTAGGAAGTCCCGGGTATAAAAGTACGTGAGAGGACGTCAGGACGTGTTACGTCCAGGCCTGCCACCTGGAGTCTCTGTGCCTACTGAGGAAGTGTGGATTCCCCCGCCAATGGCAATCTCCGGGTTTTCATATCTTCAAAATCTAGGAAGACACCAGCAGCTGGAAAAGCCAGGGTACTAGGGCACCCTCTGGTCAGCACGGGCAGCTCCCAGGGACCCTCATCACCTGTTGGTCACCTCTGGGCTTTCACCAAGGCCCTGCCTGGGGGTGGTGTGGTTGAGAACAAGGTCCAGGTGACAGGCCTGCTCTCTGCACCCTTCCATCACGCACAGCAGCCCCACCTTAAACCAGCTCCTAGGCTGGGGGGTTGGCCTCAGCCCCACCAGTTCCTCTGCCCTCGGTTTCTTCCTCTCCCTCCCACTGCCCAGGCTTGGCTTTTTTTTGTGGTACCTTTTCAGCCTCTGTTGTTAATGCCATCCTTTCAGAAGCTAAAGGAAATGAGGGCCCTTTCCCTTTAAGTCCTTTTAAAAAACCCTTTCTCACAATTTGGCTCAAAACCCGGGCCTACTGTATTTCTCTAGTAGCATCTTGATACTGAAAAAATTCAAGACGGGACCTAAACAGACAAGTAAGTCAGGTGATTCGGTTTTGAAATAAAACAAGTTTGTATAGTAACTGGTTCCAGATTGTCTTACAGCCTCGCTTGGCAGGTAGAGATTTATTCCTGGTAGTGTACCAGATGTCACACTTGCTCTTCTAAGACATTTGCTTTTATCTCCAGCAGTTCCTGATGGAATAGATACAAAGAAAAGACTAGAGCCTTGTTTAAGCAGGGACTAGCGTGTTTGCATCGTGACACCAGAGAAGATCTGATCATCTGAGAGCCCCAATCTAGGGCTTAACAGCTTTAAAAAATCAAACATGTTAAAACTAAACAAGACGATAGAAAACAAAAGCGCAGAGAGGCAGTGGCACGGTTTGTAGCCTTTTGTGTGAGAGCTAACGTGTCCGCGGAACAAGAACCAACAGCCACCTTAAACAAGATGTGTGCGGGTTGGCTCTTCCAGAAGAAAACAAAGCCTCCAGAAATTGAATACTAGTTTCATAGAAAAAGCAGGGTCACTTGACAACATTTCATTGTGACAGCGAACCCAGAAACTCCCATGAGACTCATTTTTGCTGGGAGTGGCAATGTTCTCCCCAGCCGGGGCCCTTAGCAGCATCCTGGGTGGGCTTCTTCCTGCCGTCTCCCCTCCTCCAGTCTGATCTGCAGTCCTGGGGAGACGTTCTGGCTTAGCCCATGTGAATGCTTTGGCGGGTCACACAAACCCACTACCGATGGGTTTGCACAAACCGGCACAGCCCTCAGAAACGTAGCAGCGCTGATCCACGTTTCTTCCCTCCACACCTGTCATTATCAGGAATCAGCTCCCACCTCCGCAGTCTCAGCATCCCCCAACTCAGAATCCTGAGAGAATCTGTTTGCTCCAGCTGGGATCACATGTGCACCTGCTGCAGCCAGCTGAGTCCAGGTGGGAGGGACTCACAGAAGCACGGTCAGGGAGGCTAATGCTAAGTTGGAGGGTGAGCAAAGGAGTGGGTCAGGGACTGGCCAGAGACCCCAGGAGGACTGGCCACTTTATATGAGTCGCCCCAGGGCTGGGGACTGCTCTGTGGTGAGTTACTCCCAGGAGAGAAGCATGATTTACAGGGAGCATATGGCAAACTTAGGGGCTTGGTTGGGAGGGAGAGGAGGGTGTTTATTAGTTTTGTGTGCCCACAATTTGCCACAAACTTAGTGGCTTAAAACAATACAATGTATCCTCTGACAGTTCTGTAGGTGAGACATCAACACAGGTCTCACAGGACTAAGATCAAGGCATCAGCAGGGTTCCTTTCCGGAGGCTTGAGGGGACAGTGTTTCCACACCTTTTCTAGCTTCTGAGGCCACCAGCATTTCTTGGCTCATGGCACCTTCCTTCAAAGCCAACAACGTTGCATTTCTCTGGCCCATCACTACTCTCACTGAGCACAGATGCGAAAGGAACTCCACTTCCGAGGACTTATATGATCGGGCCCACAGGGATAACCTCCACATCTCACAGTCCTCAACTTTAATCTTCCGCAAAGCCCCTTGTTATAAGTTGAATTATGTCTCCCAGTACTTCATAGATGGAAGTTCTAATCCCAGAAAGGGACTTTATTTGGAAGTAGAGTTGTTTCAAAGGTAACTAGTTATATGGAGGGGAGATCTTCGGGTGACCCTAATCCAGATTGCCTGGTGTCTTTATAAAAAGGGGTCATTGGGCTAGAGACATGCACAGGGGGCAGGTGCTGTGAGGACAGCCAGCCATGAGCGAGCGAGGGAGGCGGGGAGTAAGTCTGTACTCACAACACCCAGAAGGAACTGGCCCTCCCGATGCCTTGATTTCCAGCCTCCAGTGGTCTGAGACAATAAATTGATATTATTGTCTATTAGTTACAGCAGCCTCATAACTAATAGATCCCTTTTGCCACGTAAAGGGACACATGCACAGGTTCTGGGGATGAGGACGTGGGTGTCTCAGGGCAGGGAGGGCATCATTCTGCCTCCCACAGGGTTGGACAGCACGTCCTGGCCAAATGTTTTTCGCTTGACTTTGGGGACTGCTCAGTTGTCCCTCTGCCATACAAGATATCAGCCATAGACTGCAGGCCTGCTGCTCAGAAACAGCCTGCCAGCTGGCCGGGACTAAGAAACAATTGGTGTTTGCATGGAACTTTGTCCAGTTCCAGCCTCACTGGTTTCATATACCACGGTGAAAGGTGCTGGTATTTTTTGCCATTTTTGAGGGGAAAAGATTGCACATGTAGAATCCAGTGAACTGGACATTGTTAGCTACACTTGTACAACAAATAAAAACATGTTCTGTGTTACCCTTCAATTTGAGTTTGCCGTAAGTGGCTGTCCCTACACTACAGTGAGCAAGCATCGCTCACCGCTGTACACACCAGCTCCCTCACCCCTATGGGGACCAGGCAGAGCTGGGCAAGGACGGTTGTCCCCTGCCGGTTGCCAGGGCTGCCTGCTGGTGTAGGCCACACGCTGGAGAGCAGAAAGTGAAGTAATAGTTGGTGAGAAGTGAAAAACAGCAGAGAAAAGTAAATCTGTGACTGATAAAAAAATCACAGCTTCGTTCTTACTATAAAGCATATCCGCCTTGTTCCATGTCCTGGCCACTGTACTTCTCCTGTTTGATTTGGACCATGCGACACTCCTAGATGGCTCCCTCATCTCAATCTCTTTCCTACTGCTTTCCATCCTCTAGCTTTTTTTATAATCAGGAAAATGCATAGTCAGGCCCACGCACAGACCTGACAGTGTTGTTGATACTGAGTCAACGCCCTATTGAGTCCAAGCTTCTAACTGTGGCATATGAAACCCACCCAAGGTGGGCCCAGCCTGCTTTTCCAATCTCATCATTCACTGCGCCACACACCCAACAATCTATTCCAGTCTGGCCTAAAGTTTGGGTCATGAGCACCAGAATCAGCACCAACTCAGGTGCTCCTACAGAATCCCAGTCCTGCTGACTCAGAATCACTCACTGCGCTGGGTCCCTCCCCTGCACTTCTGTGCTCTTTTCCTTCTGTCTCACCTGCAGTTTCCTTCCTGCCCACTTCTTTGTTCCTACAGCATCTTTTCCTTCTCCTACGCCAAATAAATCGCTCCTCTACCTCTATTTGCTTAGCATTTAATCCAGATCCTCACAATACAGTTTTGTTTTATAGGTATTTGCTACAGATCTGTCTTTCCTACTGAGTTCTGGGTTCCTTGTGTGTTCCCCTCCCACCTAGGAGGTGAAATGTGCTTCCAGCTCAAGTATAACAATTATGAAGGCCCACCTTGGCTGTGTATCTGTGTCCTCTTTTTCTTTGCACTTGACCTATTTTAATTTTTAGTTCCCTTGCCCTGAGTTTTAAAAACCTGCATTTGGATGTTTTATTTTATATGTTTCTGCCATAAGCTCCCTCAGATCCTTTCTGAAACAGGTGGGAGAGAGATAAATTATTCATCTTAGTATTTCCACCAACCTGGACGGCGACTGGCAGCTGGAAAATACTCAATAACTATTTGTTAAATTTAATCAAAGGAATAAAGTTATGTGGATTCTATGCCAGCTATTTTACTCATCGCTTAGAGATTTTTTGCTGAGTTTTGGCTCACAGCATTCAAGAGCTAAAACGGCTGGAAGGGTGGCTGGTGGATAACTGGATGTTTCTGTACAACATTCACTTGATCCCAGCAACCCAATTATTGCTGTTTTCTGCCTTGATCTAGTGCAACCCATTTTAGAAACTCAGAGTGCTCATCAATTTTGTAATCTGTAATTAATCTTAGAAGATGGTGAACAGGCAGTTGGGAAATAAATATAATGTGTCTTCTATGAACACAGGCGTTGAAGTGGGATTGCACGAGGATGGAGCTGAGGATGGACACGGGATGCTGAGAAGGGATCTCGGAGACAGGGAGGCACAGGGGAAGTGTGAAGAGCGGCACTGCACAGGCAGGTGCAAGATTCTGTTTTCCAGAGACAGACCATCGTCACGCCCCCTGTGCTTCTGAAATGACGGGAGCGCTCAAACACATAAAGACGTCAACCTCAAATCTCTGCATACTGAAACTGTGAAGAGATAAGAGAAAAATCTTGAAAACAGAAAATCATCTTTCTTTTTATACTCATTTTTCTTCAATTTACAACTAATGTTTCCTTAAGAAAAGCCATCTTTTCCATCCCTGTGTATTTTGTCTGAAGAAATAACAGCAGCACCCATGTCTCTTTCAATTGGAGATTTTTTTCCCCCTAGGAAACACACGAGCATGTGTGGTCTTGACTTTCCGTTGTCACTTCAACTTTCTAAACAAGTTCCTCACGCTTCCAGTTAGCTATTTTCAAAGCACCATTCAATTGGAATTTTTTTCCTCTTTGAAGAAACATAAAAGTATGCTAACCTATTGATTGTTACTCACAACCAACTACATGTAAAACCACGTGTCCAATTTAAATTTGCTGAAGACGTCTTTGTTTCAATCAAAAACATCAATTCGATGTGTTGACTTTAATCACAGTGTTCTTCAAGAAAACCCAGAGAATCGGAGAGAATTCTTTGAGCAACATAAAAGAAAGGTGTTAATATTAAATAGATTAAATGGAAAGTTGGTGGGAATGAACCGTATCACGTCGCTACCCCGTGAAAGCTGCATCCCAAGAGATGGAAATCCTGGTCCATTAAAATGAAGTATGACTCTTTCCCCCAAAATGACTCGAACAGAGAAACTGAGAGCGAAGGGTCAGGATGTATGATTTTTGTTGTTTTTGTTGTTGTCTCTGTCCAGTGGGCGACTTGTACTGGCTACAAATCTGGTCTGGACCTCACGGGATTATGTTAATGACAGGGCAGTCCCCTCATCGGCCAAGGCAAGGAGACCTGGTTAACTTGTGATTGGAGGATAAACTGGGCAAATGAGTCAGATGCACGCCAGCCCCTGTGTCTGTGGCAGGGGCCTCCTGCCCAGCTGCAGCTGAGCTGAGAGTCAGACAAGTCTCCAGTTTGTCATCCCAGCCCCAGCTGATGGCACCAATACCCTCAGCTTGTAAGCCTAGGCTTCCCGTGTTCTGAGCCCGTGAATGACACCACTTAGAGAAACCTAAGCTCAGAGAGACCCTGCTTGGTGTGAGATTAGTCTAGTTTCTGTAAGCCTGGGAAGGGACTTGGGGGGAGCCTGGAAGCCTCTCCACACCCCTCAGGCTGTCCAAGCCTTCCTCAAACTTTCTGTCCTCTTCCAATTTCTGACATCTTATAACTGTTTCTATTTCCTCTGTCACATTTCAGTTTTCCGGCCCCTGTAAAGATAGTCCGGACACCTTGTGACACACACTCTGGCCAACTCCATCCCAGAACCTGCACCGTCACTTATCGTGACACACACACCTTGTCCCCCACCCCAGGTTCCTGCTGGGGTCTGCCGGGTTCATCCTCCCTCCAATCCTGGTCTCAATAACCTTTCTGTGCTACCTCAGGCCTCGCCACTCCTGCTGTGAGGTCAAAATCATAACAGTAACACAAGCTTCTGTTTCTGCTGCGTTTGCTACACCCCAGGCAATGTGCTAAGAACTTAACATACATGATCTCAGATCTTTCTCACAACAGCAGGAGAAGGTAGATACACTGTCCGAATTTTGCAGACAAGTACTCAAAGAAGTGAAGTAGCTTGCTTACCAGAGCAAAACTCACTCCGGGAGGCCAAGGCGGGAGGTTTGCTTGAGTTCAGGAATTCAAGACCAGACTGAGTCAGAGCGAGACCCCATCTCTAAAAATGGCCAGGCGTTGTGACGGGTGCCTGTAGTCTCAGCTACTTGGGAGGCTGAGGAAAGAGGATCTCTTGAGCCCAAGAGTTTGAGGTTGCTGTAAGATATCACGCCACGGCACTCTACCAAGGATGATAAAGTGAGACTCTGTCTCAGAAAAAAAAATAAAGAAAAAGCAGAAAAACTCATAAGTGCTATTGCCAGGATTCAAACCTAAGACCAAAGGAGGCCAAAATCAAAGTTCCTAATTGTTCCTTACAATGAACTGGAAGCAAAGGGATTGTAGAAATAACCTAGAATCTCAAAGGTGTTTTATTGAAATTGGTCGGTTTGTTGGCCATGTCGTTTTAACCGTTCCAGACGCCTTCAGTCCTGCCTCCTCCTCCACCCCCCGAGAGAGAGACCCGGTCTGCACAATTTTCAATCAGCTTCCTGCATGAGCAACCTGACAGTGTCTTGCCTCAGCCTGTGACTTCCCGCCCCGTGATTTCTCTGGTGTCACACCATGGGACACCATGGCATAACATGTCCACATGGGCGACTCAAAATACAGGGAGGTCAACCCCAGGGGCCACTCTTGACTAGCAGCAGATAGGGGTTGATAAAATAAATGTTTCCTTCCGTCCCCGCCATGGACCATACTCTGGCCATACATTTTGTATGGCTCCTCAGTAAGTGCCACTGCCTGAGTCAAGCTCTATTTGCTCATGGCCATGGCCAGCCCAACAACATATCATGATATTTGCTTTCCTTCCTACTTTCACTCTTGCTTATCCCTCATTCCTGCCTCCTCAGACGACATCAAGAGTGTAACTTCCGGCTTAGCACCTGTAGCTTAGTGGCTAGGGCGCCAGCCACAAATACCAAGGCTGGCCGGTTTGAACCCAGCCTGGGCCTGCCAAACAAGAAAACTGCAACAAAAAAATAGCTGGGCATTGTGGCAGGTGCCTGTAGTCCCAGCTACTCGGGAGGCTGAGGATCACTTAAGGCCAAGAGTTGGAGGTTGCTGTGAGCTGTGACACCACAGCACTCTACCAAGGGTGACATAGTGACACTCTGTCTCCAAAAGAGAAAAAGAGTATAACTTCAGTGTGGAAGCCTGTGATTGTAGGAGAGCGATGACCAACATGTCTGCATCAAAGGCCTTATAAGGGCAGGGCTTTCACAAGGCGGATGAAGATGTGAATTTAAATAGACAACAAAAGCTTCTTCTGCTACAACGATAGAATTATTATTTGGGGGAAGAAGGCTCTCTCAGAGCTGACAGAGCACACAAAAATTGTGGCTCATCACCTAAATGCAGGCATTGGGACTGGGGCTCTGGGCCTGTCCCTAACCTGCTCCCACCAGGCTTCTGGGCATTTCTCTCCCTACAGCAGGCACTGGGCCAGGCTCTTTGTTTCCTTAAACCTTTGTTACTTTTAACCAACATAGCTGGGAGCTTTTTCTTCTCACCTGTACACTCTCAATAGGGAAGTCAGTGCCATCACTTTCAGCCTGAAGACGTGCCTAGGGAAATCAGGAATGTGAAACAGAGGAGGAGAATCCCCCGCAGTGCCACACTTTGCACCCCGCCTCGGCAGCAGAAGTGTGCACACCGAGCGTTCCCGAGGGCCCTACTTGAATTCTTTCTGCCTATTTGAGCACAGGCAAAGCCAAGGAGTGTGCCAGCCTCTTTCCCAGCCTTGAAATGAGATGCATTTTTCCAGATGTTTATTTAGTATTTCATGTGAAGCCATTCTGCTAAAAATAGGCTTTTTTTTTTTTTAATTGAGACAGGGTCTGCCTCTGTCACCCAGGCTAGAGTGTAGTAACATCATCATAGTGCACCACAACCTCAAACTCCTGGGCACAAGCAATCCTCTTGCATCAGCCTCTCAAGTAGGTGGAACTACAAGTGTGTACCACTATGCCCAGCGAATTTTTCTATTTTTTAATAATGACAGGGTCTCACTCTTGCTCAGGCTGGTCTTGAACTCCTGAGCTCAAGAAATCCACGCGCCTCCTCGGCCTCCCAGGGTGGTAGGATTACAGGTGTGAGCCACCATGCCTGACTAAAATAGGGTTCTTACCCTCTTAATTATTTTCATTCTGGTGACCCTTTCTTTGCTCTTGGATGCAATCACTTATTCTCTAATTATAAGAAGTTTAAAATTTAATAAAATCATAATAGCTAAGTCACATAATAAATTATACTAAGAAATGGCACCTGTATTTGTTAATCTAATAATGACATAATGATTGCCTATAAGTATCATAAACCACCATAGCCATGGTCATCTCATTGGCCACTATATTACAGGGCTGTATCCTAAGGTTTCAGACCACCAAGGTGTTTGGATCTATTATAAGAGATCTGAAATCCAAGTATAATTTGTAGTCTAAATACCTAATACCTATTATATACACATATGCACACATTATTAGTCATAAATAATAAATCTGAAAGTCTCATCAAACTAATTATTCAAAGACTAGTCTTCCAGCTGAGGCAGGTGGATTGCTTGAGGTCAGAATTTCGACCTAATTATTAATAAACTAATTTGAATTGAATAAACTAATTATTCAAAGACTAGTCTTCCAGCATTGGGGGAGATGGGGGCAGCATTGATCATTAGGTTGCATCCGTGATAAGTATAGCCCATCTTAGTGCACAAACCCCGTGTTATTTGTACAAGGGCATAGGAAGCAGGGAAAATATTGATTGTGGGGGCAGTGCCTATGGCTCAGTGAGTAGGGTGCCGGCCCCATATACCGAGGGTGGGGGGTTCAAACCTAGCCCCAGCCAAACTGCAACAACAACAACAACAACAACAAAAATAGCCAGGCATTGTGGCAGGCACCTATGGTCGTAGCTACTTGGGAGGCTGAGACAAGAGAATCACCTAAACCCAAGAGCTGGAGGTTGCTGTGAGCTGTGACACCATAGCACTCTACCGAGGGTGAAAAAATAAGATTCTGTCTCTTAAAAAAAAGAAAAGAAAAAATAAAAATATTGATTGTGTTAGAATCAGGCCAAAAAAAAAAAAAAAAAACTGTAAGAAAACCATGCTAAATAACACCAATAATAAAATTTCTGAAAAGCAGTTATAAAGAGAAAATATTATAGCAATCAGGGATTTAGGGGGCTTAGGGGGCTAAAGAGAAACACACTAGATATAGAAGAATAAAAAATAAAAATTATAGCAGATTTCTCATCAGAATCAGGGCAACCTAGATGACAATGAAGTATGAAGTAATACCATAAAGTATAAGATCAAACTGTCAACCTAGTATTCTATACCCAGAAAATACATCTTTCAAAAGTAAAAGGGAGGGGGCAGATTGTTTTCAGAAAAATAAAACCTGAGAAAATTTGTTGTCAGCAGACTAATACTACAAATTTCAGCTGGCTCATATCAGTTCATGTAAACTGTTAAATATTCAGGAATTTTGAAAACTAGTTTTTAAATTGTTGGTAGCTTAAAATTGGTCATAGTGGGAATATTTAACCATAGAAATTAGCAAAAACTATAAATCAGGACTCTTTTTATCTTTCAGAGAACAAGTTTACCAATACACCGCTGATGACAAGAATATCTTTAAAAAGACTTTTAGGCACAAGGACAATGAGACCAGATAAAAATTTGCATCTACACAAGGGGGAAAGAAATCAACAAAAAAACTGTAAGTACATGAGTAAATATAAAATATTTTTCTCATTTTAAAATTTATTTTAAAAATAATCGACTAGGGCGGCACCTGTAGCTCAAAGGAGTAGGGCGCCGGCCCCATATGCTGGAGGTGACGGGTTCAAACCTAGCCCTGGCCAAAAACTGCAAAAATAATAATAATAATAATAATCAACTAATTAAATGATTAGCTTGATAATATATTGTGAGGTTTATGATATGTGTAGAAGTAAAATAAATGATGATATTAGCACAAAGGACAGGAGGGAGAAAACAAAAGGATACCTTTGTATGAATCTTAGATCACATACGAAGAGGCATGATGTTACTTAGAAGTAGACTGTAATACACTGAAGATGGAGGTTGGAAATTCTACAGCACTTAGAAAACCAAACAGATATTGCTAAATATGAAAACCGTGGGGATAAAATGATATTATAAAAAGTGTTTCACTTATATAACAAAAGGCAAAAAAGGAGGGAAAGGGACTATAGAACAGATGGAGAAAATAGAAAACAATTGGTAAGGAGAGGGGTTTAAACTCAGCCAGATCATTATTCCAATTAAATATACTAATATATGATTTAAATGCAAAAGAAGATAGAAATTGTCAGATTGAATGAAAATACCATATACTGTCTGAAAATAACCCATTATAAATATAAAGACATGGATAGGTCAAATATAAAAGAATAAAGATGATCATGCTGACACTAATAAAAAAGAAAGCTAGAGTAACTATATATTAATATAAAGCAAAGTCAATTTCAAGTCAAGAAATTTTACCAAGGATAAAGATAATCTTTTTATGAAAAATAAAGGAGAAAATTCATCAAACACAATCCTAAATGTGTATGTACCTGATACACTCTTCATATATATGAAGCAAAAACTGATAGAAATATAAGAAGAAATGGACAAATTCACAATTACAATTCAAGATGTCAATACTCTTCTCTTAATAACTAATAGAGAAAATAGAAAATTAATAAAGAAATAGAATTTAGTTAATTAAAATTTATAATACATTGTCTTCAATAATAGCAAAATATATATAAATTTTCTTTTAAATTTTCTATAAATTTAAAAGGCTTGAAATCATAAAATGTATGTTCTCTAACCACAAAAGAATTAAATTAGGAACCAGTAGCAGAAACATAAATTTAAATCCTCAGATTTTGGATATTTAACAACATATAAAACCTATAAGTCAAAGAAAAAATTATGATGGTAATTAGAAAAAAATTTTGACACAGGGTCTCATTCTGTGGCCTGCACTAGAATACAGTGACACCATCACAGTTCACTGCAACTTCATACTTCTTGGCTCAAGCAATCCTCCTGGCTCAGCCTCCTGAGTGGCTGGGACTGTAGTAACCTGCCCTCATGCCTGGCTAATTTTTCCTATTTTGCAGAGATGGCATCTTGCTCTTGCTTAGCTTGGTCTTAAACACCTGACTTCGAGTGATCCTCCTACCTCCACCTACCTAAGTGTCAGGATTATAGCTGTGAGCCACCACACCCGGTAAGGAAATATTTTTTTAATTAAATAAAAATGAAAATACAACATATCAAAATGTCTGGGACATAGCTAGAGCAGTGCTTACAGGTAGATATATAGCTTTAAAATGCCCATTTAGAAATGAAGAAAGGTCTCAAATGAATAATGTAAGATTTCACCTTAAGAAACTAGAAAAATGGCCGGGCGCATGGCCGTGGCTCATGCCTGTAATCCTGGCACTCTGGGAGGCCGATGCAGGTGGATCGCCTGAGCTCACCGGTTTGAGACTAGCCTGAACAAGAGTGAGACCTATCTCTAAAAATAGCTGGGTGTTGTGGCGGGCACCTGTAGTCCCAGCTACCTGGGAGGCTGAGGTAAGAGGATCGCTTGAGCCCAAGAGTTTGAGGTTGCTGTAAGCTGTGATGGCATGGCACTCTACCGAGGGTGACATAGTGAGACTGTCTAAAAAATAAAGAAAAGAAAGAAAGAAACTACAAAAGTTCTCTTTGTAGAGATCTTTCACCTCTTTGGTTAAATATATTCCTAAGTATTTTATTTTCTTTGTGACTATTGTGAATAGTATTGAGTGTTTGACTTGACTCTCAGCTTGACTGTTACTGGTATAAAGAATGTTACCAATTTATGTACATTGATTTTGTAACCTGAGATTTTGCAGAATCTATCAGTTCCAGGAGTATCTTAGTGGAGTCTTTGGGATTTTCTAGATATGAGATCCTATCTTCAGCAAAAAGTGATAGTTTCACCTCCTCTTTACTGATTTGGATACTCTCTATTTCTTCGTCATGCCTAATTTCTCTGGCAAGAGAAATGGTGATAGAGGGCAACCTTGTCTTGTTCCAGTTCTTAGTGAGAGTGTTTTCAATTTCTGCCCATTCAGTATGATGTTGGCTATGGGTTTGTCATATATGGCTCTTTATAATTGTGCAGATGACACAAACAAATGGAAAAACATATCATGCTCGAGGATTGGTAGGCTCAACATTGTTAAAATGTCCGTATTATGTAAAGTTATTTAAAGATTCAATGTAATTTTCATGAAAATACCAATGTTATATTTCACAGATCTAGAAAAAGTAATTCTATGCTCCTTTGAAAGCAGAAAAGAGCCTTAATAGCCAAAGTAATCTAAAGCAGAAGAACAAATCTGGAGGCATCATATTACCAGAATTCAAACTATATGTTACCAAAGTAATTCAATAATGAAAAAGGTATATTTTCAATAAATGGCACTAGAACAACTTGATACTCATATGCAGATTTTAAAAACCCTTGACCATTACAACACATGATATAAAATAAACCTAAGTATAAGAACTAAATGTATAAAAATTCTAGAAGAAAACAGGATGAATCTTTTTTTTTTTTTTTTTTTTTTAGACACAGTCTCATTTTGTCGCCCTTGGTAGAGTGCTGTGGTATCACAGCTCACAGCAACCTCCAGCTCCTGGGCCTAGGCGATTCTCTTGCCTCAGCCTCCCAAGTAGCTGGGACTACAGGTGCCCACTATGACGTCCGGCTATTTTTTTGTTGCAGTTTGGCCAGGGTCAGGTTTGAACCTGCCACCTTCGGTATATGAGGCCAGCGCCCTACTCACTGAGCCATAGGTACCACCTGAAAACAGGATGAATCTTAATGATTTTGGGTTTAAAAAATACTTCTTAAGTATGACTCAAATAGCATAAAATATAAAGAAAAGTCAATAAATTGGACTTCATCAAAATTAAACACATTTGCTCTTCAAAAGTCACGGTTAAGAAAATGAAAGGGCCAGGAGTGGTGGCTCAAGCCTGCAATCCTAGCATTCTGGGAGGCCAAGAATGGCCAAGAATCCAAGTCAGCTACTGGGGAGGCTGAGGCCAGAGAATCACTTCAGCCCAAGAGTTTGAGTTTGCTGTGAGCTATGACACTATGGCACTCCACCAAGGGTGACAAAGTGAGCCTCTGTTTTGAGAAGGAAGGAAGGAGGAAAGGAGGAAAGGAAGGAAGGAGGGAGGGAGGGAGAAAGGGAGGAAGGAAGGAAAGAAGAGAGAGAAAAAGAGAGAAAGAAAGAAAGAGAGAAAGAGGAAAGGCAAGTATAGACTAGTAGAAAATATTTTTAAAATATGTATCTACCAAAAGACTTATATCAATAATACACAAGGAATTTCTATATCTAAATATTACAAAGGCAAACAGTACAATTTTAAAAAGAGGAATAGCTGGCTGCTGTAGCTCAATGGTTAGCATGCTGGCCCTACGCACCAGGGCGGCAGGTTCCAGCCTCACCTGCGCCTCATAAAAAAGAAAAAAACCCCTGGGTGGCGCCTGTGGCTCAAAGGAGTAGGGCACCAGCCCCATATGCCGGAGGTGGTGGGTTCAAACCCAGTCCTGGCCAAAAATATTCCAAAAAAAAAAAAAAGAAAGAAAGAAAGAAAGAAAGAACCCCCCCAAAAAAATTTTTTTAATAAGGAATTTATTTCAACACTCTACCAAAGAAGATATGCAGTTCTAAGCACATGAAAAGATATTCTACACCAGTAGACCTTAGGAAATTCATATTAAAATTTAAATAAGACACCACGAGAATGGCTGAAATAAAAAGGTAGAAAGTACTGAGTGCTGGGGAGAAGGTAGAGGAACAGGAGGCATCATAAATTGCTGGTGGGGGTGTAAAATGATATAGCCAATTTGGAAGTTTCTTAAAACTTCATCAAATTACCATATAGTCCAACAATTTTACTCCTAGATATTTACCAAAGAGAAATGAAAGCATCTGCCCACCCACAGACTTGTACACAGATGTTCATAGATGCTAAGATAGCCATAGAAAAAACCTGGAAAAAACTCAAATATACACGAACTTGGGGACAGATAAACGTATTTTGACTCGTTCAAATAAGGGAGTACTATTATGTAATAGAAAGGAACAAACTTCTGATAAAGGCAGAAACACAAATGAATCTCAAAGCATAATGTTAATTGAAAGAAGCCAGACAGCATAGGTCTGACCTCAATCATCTGAACCCGTTGAAAGGGAAGGCCTGACAGGAAGCCGTTCCGGCACCTACAGGGCAGTATCTAGGCATCGACGGCAAAGGCGCAAAGGAAACTTGTGGGAGTGTTGAAACTGTTCTGTGTTATGATTGTGATGATTCCAAGACTGTTCACATTTGTAAGCACTTGAAATTCGGGAATTCTATTGTATATAAATAACACTTCAATATATCTAACAAGGGGAATGAGGAGAAGAGGGAGACAGGAGAGCGGCAAAAGCAAGAAGTCTGAGCCCAAGACTTAACTATAGCCACTGTAATCAAGACGGTGTGATATTGGTGGAAACAGCTAAGATCAATGCAACAGATTGCCTGCATAGCAGGAATTCACTCTTGCCAGACATGCCATGATAGTGGTACATCTTACAAACCACTGTGTGTCCATTTCTTTTCTCTTTCATATTTATTTTTGTGGGGTTTTTTTCTTCCTTTTTCTTTTTAAAATTGGGCCAAGGTGGGAGTGGGTGACTTACCTTAGTCATTCCTTCAATAAAAATAAAGGTCAACAAAATCTTCTTGACTAGAAGGGTACATAGGTGATAGTGGCTCTCCAGTTTACCATGCAGGGATTCAGCATTCCTAGAGCTGTTGTGGTTTAGGTATATGGTGTTGAGAACTTATCTGCAGTTAATTCATAGGGAGCCAGAGCTAAGAAAGGGATGGAGGAACAGAGCTACTTGTGTTGTTGTATTGGGCTCCTGGATCTAGCTATACCTGAAGCTGATAGTTTGAACTAATAAATTCCTTTTCCTGTCTAAGCAGGTTTAAATTGGGTTTCCGTGTCTTGTAACAGGAGTAATGAATAATGTTTGTGTGCTATGGGGTAGTACTAAAAGTACTGGCTTATGCATTTACTTACTGGGTGTCCTTGGAAAGGCCTTTTAAAACCGTGGGCCTACGTTTCTCACCTCTAAGTAGAAATGATCAGGTTGGGACAATAGTTTCCCAGAAGAGTTGCATAAAACAAAGGCACCACAGGGACCTTGATAGGCAATGACAGAAAACCTGTCTTAACTAGACTGGAAGTAAATCCTTCTTTTAAAAAAATTCATTTTAGATATTGAAATTTCATACAGATTTTTATGTAAAGTTCTTTGGCTTGAAACAAAAAACTTGGGTGGCACCTGTGGCTCAGTGAGTAGGGCACCAGCCCCATATACCAAGGGTGGTGGGTTCGAACTAGCCCCAGCCAAACTGCAACAACAACAACAACAACAAAATAGCCGGGCGTTGTGGCGGGCGCCTGTGGTCCCAGCTACTTGGGAGTCTGAGGCAAGAGAATCACCTAAGCCCAGGAGTTGGAGGTTGCTGTGAGCTGTGTGACGCCACGGCACTCGCCAAGGGCGATAAAGTGAGACCCTTGTCTCTGGGGAAAAAAAACAACTTCTATGATCTTCTCTATTTCCGAATTTCCAATATTCTACGTTGATTTCTGAGAGGCACTGGGCTTCGCACATCACACTCCTTGGTGTCTGAATCCAGTTCCAAGTTTCTCTATTCCTTGGCTTCTTTCTCAGTAAAATAGGGAAAAGAATAGTATCCATTAAGAAGGGTTGTTATGGCTCGGCGCCTGTGGCTCAACGGGCTAGGGCGCAAGCCACGTACACCTGAGCTGGCGGGTTCAAATCCAGCCCGGGCCCACCAAACAACAATGACGGCTGCAACCAAAAAAATGGCTGGGCGTTGTGGCGGGCGCCTGTGGTCCCAGCTACTTGGGAGGCAGAGGCAGGAGACTCACTTGAGCCCAGGAATTGGAGGTTGCTGTGAGCTGTGATGCCACGGCACACTATCCAGGGTGACAGCTTGAGGCTCTGTCTCAAAAAATAAAAATAAAAAAAGAAGGGTCGTTATGAAAGTTAATTGACCATCTATGTAAAACCCTTCCAACAGCAGTTACATACTCAGTAACTGTTAGTGGTGACGCTGACAGTGAGCAGACCTGGAAGATTTCAGTGAACCTGACTTCTGGTTTGCCTTCGTCAGCTCCCCTAAGGCTTGAGCTGGAAATGGGGATGCAAATGAGGTCACCTACTCATTTGAGAGTAGTGAAAACTTGGTCTCTGGCCTTTGTTATCTGGATATAATCATCCTTTCAACTGAAGGCTAGCCTAAATAAGAATTCTTTTTGTGGGTGGCACCTGTGGCTCAAAGGAGTAGGGCACTGGCCCCATATGCCGGAGGTGGTGGGTTCAAACCCAGCCCTGACCAAAAACTGCTTAAAAAAAAGAAAAGAATTCTTTCTGTATGTGGTTTAAACAGACTTTTTCCTGATTATGTTAATTAACATAAATTTGGAAAATTTGTAAGAAAATATTAAAGCATTTATAGTTCTACTATCAGAGATAAATGCTATTAACATTTGATTGTTTCATATTTCAACTGAGTATTATTTTCTTCCAGGTTTTCTTTTAAAGCATTTAAAAAGAATATGTAAATACATACAAAAAAACTTAGTGGGGCTTGGCGCCTGTGGCTCAACTGGCTAAGGCGCCAGCCACGTACACCTGAGCGGGCGGGTTCAAATCCAGCCCGGGCCCGCCAAACAACAATGACGGCTGCAACCAAAAAAAATGGCCAGGCGTTGTGGCGGGCGCCTGTGGTCCCAGCTACTTGGGAGGTGGAGGCAAGAGACTCGCTTGAGCCCAGGAATTGGAGGTTGCTGTGAGCTGTGATGCCACAGCATTCTATCCAGGGAGCCAGCTTGAGGCTCTGTCTCAAAAAAAAAACAACTAAAAAAAAATCATTCCTGTAAGACTATAAAAATGAGAAGTATATCAGCTCACAGAGTGATTCCAAGTCTTTATAAGCCACAATGCTTACTAACCAGAAAATAAAGAAAATAGTACTATTATTATTTTAAAACATATTACCCAGGCCTTTCATGTCATGCTTCATGAAGGACCAACATTCCAGCATTTAGATGGTGTAGTCAAAGGAATTCCCTCCATCACTAGTGCTGACTTCTCTCTGGCTCTAGAACAATCTCTAGTTTAGATCAGCGGTCTATCAGTCATTAAATAATGAATATTTGAATTTAAGTATGAAAGACAATTTGGAAATATTCTTTACATGTCTTTGATTCAAGTTCTAGAAACCTGAATTAGGAAACTGTTGAAAGAGGGCAATTGGCAAAATGGCATCATCTAGAATCTAAAGACTGAATTTAAATATCCTAACGCTATTGCTGTGTCCTGAGACCTCAAAGTGCTGCTGATGTCATGGTTTCTTGACCTTCTTCTCAGTCTTTTACCTACGTTATCTGTTCTTTGTAACCTAAAGCGAACTAGCAGAGAAGTGAATGTGATCACCTACCCTACCCTGCTTAGGATCTTGTCCAAACATGAGCATCACAACCAGACCCTTGAGGGCCTGGACCCTCCTGTTGCATCCCCACAGTCCTCCTTCTCCTCTGTCTTTCTCTTCAGTCATATTGATTTTCCCCCGGTCTCTGGACTCACCTTGACCTCCCATGTCTTTCTGTCTGCATCAGTTGTGTCCTTTGCAAGTCTTCCTCCTTTGTGTGGTTTGACTAGACTAAATGCTCGTCTTCAAAATGTATTCAAACTGGGCAGTCTCTTCTACAGTCTCGACTTTCTGCCACTAACCATGCTGTCTCAAATTAACTGACTATTTAAGCAGAAAATGGCCTTGGAAATGAACTTGCCTCCACTCAGATAGGGAAACTGAGGACCAGGCTAGTGAAATGATTTGGCTTAGATTGCAAACCTTGCTCAAGGGCCAAAACCCAGCATGCTGTTTTCATTTAGAGTTTTTCCTACTATTCTACTTTATAAGTTTGTATCTTTTAGATTACTTTTATTATTAATAACATCTGTAGAAATGCTCTCTTCAGATAACAATGAAAACCAGGCTCATTTTGCTTGAACGAGTGTTTTTTTCTTCCCATTTCTCAAAGCAAGCTTCTGTGTTCAGATATATTCTCAAAACTTAAAAAAAATTATGTCAGTTTTTAGGAATCAGTTTCTTAATATGTTATATATGGTGCTTGAACATGAGGAGTGGTTTCTAGATTTTGGATTTCAGGGAATAATAAAATTTCAGAAACTTCAGGGACAATGTAGAATTGTTCATTTTTTGTTTTCACAGATAGAGATTTTCAAAAGCCCATAAGCAAAAATTAGAAAAAAACTACCAGCTAAAATAATATCATTCTGTAAAAGAAGAAATATTTCAACACTAAAAAATTAGGATTATAATCCTGGAATAAAAGATAAGTCTTTTTTTATTAGAGACAGAGAGGGTCTCACTGTCACCCTGGGTAGAGTGCTGTGGTGTCATAGCTCATAGCAACCTCAAACTCTTGTGCTCAAGAGATCTTGCTTTAGCCCCCCAAGTAGCTGGACTGGACTACAGCGCCCTCCACAAGGCTCAGCTAATTTTTGTATTTTTAGTAGAGACGGGTCATGCCGTTGTTCTTGCTCAAACTGAAACTCCTGAGCTCAGGCAATCCACCTGCCTCGGCCTCTCAGAGTGCTAGGATTACAGGCATGAGCCACCATGCCTGGCCCACATAAGTCATTTTAAATGAACATGACTTATTATATGGAAAGACTCATTATTTTCATTATGGACCCGCAGAAATTTTCCCATGAATCAGCATTTGAGAATCTGCCTCAGATGACCTTTGAGGGCCTCTCCAGCTCTTAAACTCTGTGATTTTGAGCATCATTTTCCATTTACAATTATTTTAGAAGTTTCTAGTTGTTGGGTATTTGTATATTAGTCCTTTTTAAGCTTGTCCTTAAAGGTTTCACTACATTGCATGTGGAATGACTACTGGAGATTTTTACGTTAAAAATAGCAATGCATCCAGAGACATTCAATTATCCTCACCCCCTTTACCACTTCGGAAGGCTTCCAGTTTCCCTCACCCTCACTCCAGGGTACAGAGCAATGGTTCTGAACTCTGACCTCTCCTTTCTTCTCAGAACCCTTCATATAAAGGGGTCAGGCACAAGCTACAGCTGAAGATTGTGTCCTTGACTGAAAGCCTCTGAGACTTGACTTCTGTTCAGGGTCTAACTCAGGGGTCCTCAAACTACAGCCCCCAGGGCCACATGTGACCCCCCAAGGACATTTATCCGGCCCACCGGATGTTTTTGCCACTGCTGCCTGCCCTGCTTAGCAGCCAACTCGTCCTGGGCCGCAGTGCGCATGTGTGGAATGTGCGCCGCACTCTCTGACTCCCCTCCTTCTCTCTGTCTCTCGACTCCTCCTCTCAGTCTCGGGTGAGACTGAGACTCGTGATCAGACAAGTCACGAGCTTGCCTGTGCAGAGCCTGCTGCTGCCTGAGGACCAAGGTAAGAACAAGTTAGGATTTATTTTTTTTTTGAAGTTAGGAGGTCTATTTTTTTTTTTTAATTTTGCAGTTAGTAGGGCCTTTTCTTGCAGTTAAGGGGAGCCTTTTTTTTTCTGAAGTTAGGAGGTCTTTTTTTTTTGCAGATGGGGGTGCCTTTTTTTTTCATTTTAAATATGGTATTTATTCCCTTTTTTTTTTTTTTTTTTGCAGTTTTTGGCTGGGGCTGGGTTTGAACCCACCACCTCTGGTATATGGGGCCAGCACCCTACTCCTTTGAGCCACAGGCACTGCCCCTGTTTTGTTATTTTACTTCAAAATAAGATATGTGCAGTGTGCATAGGAATTTGTTCATAGTTTTTTTTTTTTTTTTTTTTAAACTATAGTCCGGCCCTCAAATGGTCTGAGGGACAGTGAACTGGCCCCCTGTTTAAAAAGTTTGAGGACCCCTGGTCTAACTAGTGAATTTTGCCAACCCCTGGACTTAGAGGCAGAAATTCCTTCAGGAAGAACCACCTGACCCTGTTAACAGCCTGGAGGAAGGGCAGAAGCCTGGGGCCAGATCCCCTTTGAAGTTTCCCGTTTTGAGTCATTTATTTTCCATTTCATGTTGCCATGTCATACCTAAGTGTGTTTAGGGTGAAGGGTTGGGGATGGTAGGGGCGTTCAAAAGATGCCAGGACTAGAGCCGAAATGCACAGGGGCTGGAGCCTTGTCCACCCACTTGCCTCTGCAACGGCAGCAATCGGCCTGCCATACCGAGGGCTCAACAAATACTTGTTGGTGCTTTACAGAAACTATTTCTAATTCTCATTGGGACTTCACCTGGTTGGTGTATCATTATTTCCCTTACGTGGACAAGGACAGTAAGGCCCAAAGTGGTTAAGGAACTTGGACAAAGTCAGAGAACTAGTTGAAATGACTGAAATGAACAGTGTTTCCAGTGTGCTGAGCTGCAGAGCCCACCCACAAGGCAAGCTTCTAGAAAAAGTAGGGGAAAGGCAGCTGGCAAGTCCTTCCTAGCGCTTAACTTAGGAAATCACTTTCTCTGGCCAAGTCTCTGCTTAGGCGGAGAGGCGGAGAGGCCGTTGTATCATCATCAGAGAGGATGGATCGTTGACCTTTTTAGCCTCCCAGATCTCTAAGAGTCCTCAGGTCCATTAGGAAGTGAGAGGGAGACCCAGGCTAGGATAAGCTCTCCTGATAACCTGTCTGGTCCTTTAACCTCCAGACACCAGCAAAAAACAAAGGAGCCCAATGCTGAGGCAAGAGAATCGCCTAAGCCCAGGAGTTGGAGGTTGCTGTGAGCTGTGTGACGCCATGGCACTCTACCGAGGGTGATAAAGTAAGACTCTGTCTCTGAAAAAAAAAAAAAAAGAAAGAAAGGGGCAGTGTCTGTGGCCTAGTGGGTAGGGTGCCAGCCCCATATACGGAGGGTTCCGGGTTCAAACCTGGCCCTGGCCAAACTGCAACAACAACAAAAAAAGAATAGCCAGGTATTGTGGCGAGCACCTGTAGTCCCAGCTACTCAGGAGGCTGAGGCAAGAGCATCTCCTAACCCCAAGAGCTGGAGGTTGCTGTGAGCTGTAATATCACAGCACTCTACTGAGGGCGACAAAGTGAGACTTTGTCTCTAAAAAAGAAAAAAAAAAACAAGAAAGAAAATAAAAACTTGGGTGGCGCCTGTGGCTCAGTAAGCAGGGCACTGGCCCCATATACCAAGGGTGGCTGGTTCAAACCCAGCCCCGGCCAAACCTCAACAAAAAAATAGCCGGGCGGGCTCAGTGCCTGTGGCTCAACAGGCTAGGACGCCAGCCACGTGCACCTGAGCTGGCGGGTTCGAATCCAGGCCGGGCCCGCCAAACAACGATGACGGCTGCAACCAAGAAATGGCCGGGCGTTGTGGCAGGCGCCTGTAGTCCCAGCTGCTTGGGAGGTGGAGGCGGGAGACTCGCTTGAGCCCAGGAGTTGGAGGTTGCTGTGAGCTGTGATGCTACGGCACTCTATCCAGGGTGACAGCTTGAGGCTCTGTCTCAAAAAAAAAAAAAAAAAAAAAATAGCCAGGCGTTGTGGCAGGCGCCTGAAGTCCCAGGTACTTGGTAGGCTGAGGCAAGAGAATCGCCTAAGCCCAGGAGTTGGAGGTTGCTGTGAGCTGTGTAACGCCATGGCACTCTACCGAGGATGATAAAGTGAGACTCTGTCCCTACAAAAAAAAAAAAAAAAACTCACTGAATTTCCCATTAGAAAGTCCATATTGACCTGTAAGGGATAGTTTGGGGACAGGGAATAGAAACTCTGTAGCAAAGATTGACAGCATTCCATGCTGGAAATGATTAAGTAATCATTCAGGAGGCATGAGCCAAAGTCTCATCCCTGTCCTCTATGGCTCCCACCCAGCTCAAGCTGACTCCAGTTGCCCTTGACCACATTGTTTCTGCTGGTCCAAGCAACCGTTTCCCACCATAGCTCGCCTGAGGAGCAGGTAATGCAGAGGTGGCCATGGAGAGGTGCAAAGGAAGCCTATGCTTGTGCGGGGCAGTGCTGGGGTGGGTGTGTATGTTCTGTATAGTCAGGACTGCTGGGCTGCAGGGAGGGGCCTCCCCAGAAAGACAGCCTGTTCCCTCTTCCCAGGTAAACTTTCCTAGAAAGTGTTGAGTAACTATTGCAGTGATCTCTGAGATTGGAGTTTCTACGGTCTGAGGTGAGGTGAGGACAAATAGGGCAGACCCTCTGACAAAATATTCAAAGGCCACACTGTCTGGGTCTCTCTGCAGGGCTCCTGGGAACCACAGGTTTTTGAGTCAGGTGGGGCTCTGTCACATGCTCAGCATGTGGGGAGCAAGTGGAGAGTGCTATCTTCTGAGAAACTCCAGGGAGCCTGATGTTGTGGATAAGGGGTCCTCACGGAGCTGAGATCCCATTCTGGGTATACAATGGCAGTGGGCATGTCTCTCTGGACGGCCACCTGCCAGGCAGGGGGACTCTTTTGGTCAGAGCAAATGTGTATCACATCATGAGAAGAGTCCCCACCTTTCTATGCTCCAGCCCTTTCCTGCTTCCTCCAGCATATTTTTATCATGTGCAAAAATAGATGAGGCCCCAAGGGACCTGAGCCTGTTAGAAAGCTGACTGAATTAAAAATTCTGGATCCTTGAAGGTTTTGTGGATATGTGAGGAGAATATTGTGTATTTGAGTGGCTCATGGTTTTGCTAAAAATCCACTCCTCAGGGCAGCACCTGTGGCTCAGTCGGTAGGGAGCCCGCCCCATATACCAAGGGTGGCAGGTTTGAACCCAGCCCTGGCCAAACTGCAACAAAAAAATAGCCGGGTGTTGTGAGGGGCACCTGTAGTCCCAGCTACTCGGGAGGCTGAGGCAAGAGAATTGCCTAAGCCCAAGAGCTGGAGGTTGCTGTGAGTTGTGATGCTACGGCACTCTACCAAGGGTGACAAAATGAGACTCTGTCTCTAAAAAATAAATAAATAAATAAAAATAGAAAAACTAACTGGGTTTTGTGGGGAGCACCTGTAGCTCAGCTACTTGGGACTCTTGTCCCAAGGGGATCTCTTGAGCCAAGAGTTTGAGGTTGCTATGAGCTATGATGCCATGGTACTCTACCCAGGGTGACAGAGTAAGACTCTGTCTCAAAAAAAAAAAAAAAATTTCTCCAGTTTAATTCAACCAACACTTTCTGAGCAAAGCACTATGCATGACTCTCAGAGGAATTAAAAGTTAAATTCTGGCTGTCCTTGAGGCCCCCCCCCGCCAGTCTAGTGAGACAGCAGAGGCTAGACATTTACATGACTATGTAACTGGGGGATCCTCAGACGGAAACCACATCTCATTTGTTATCCGTGAGCTCCCTATTATTTTGTCCTCAGCAGAGAAGACTCAGAGTTATTTGTGTCCTCTAGTGACATGACCTGCTGAGTGTAGGTTTCTTTTGGTTAGGTATGCTCGCAGGGGGCTCCTCAGCCATTTTCTCCAAAAATAGAAATCCAGAGGCTTCAGGATCTTGGTTTGGGCAGAACATGAAGGAAAGTACAGTCTGGTCTGTTGTTAAATAAGGGCAGCTGGTTCCAGGATACTGGCACCTTCTCCCAGGGCAAGGTTGACTCATTTACTCAAATAAGTTTATTTGCAGACAGGAAAGCAAGGGGGAGGAAAGAGCCATAATTTACCATGCACTTCATCAAAAATTGCATTTATTACTGAAAAGAAAGTCTGATTTAACTGAAGCCAAATATTCTATTCTGGCTGGGGCCCTAGGCAGGGAGAGGAGTTACTGGTCGGCCCTTTAATCAGTTATGATGATAGAATGGGTCTTATCCACACATCACAACAGGGGCACAAAACCTTCAATCCACAGCTACGTGTAAGCAGCAGGGTAGATTTCTCTGAAGACTTACAGCCCTAACTACAAGACGAAAATTTTTATTTCTTACCGTTTCATCTTTTGCATGCCTTTTTGCCTCTTTCCGACCAAGTAACCAGTGGGGGAGGTGTTAAGTGGGGGACAGGTGAAGCTAGTTGGATCAATTGCTGTCACCTTCTCAGCGAGTGACCCAATTCATCTTTTACAAAAACATGTTCGGGAGAACAGGTGGAGGGAGAGGTGGATTAATCATTACCAGCCAGTGAAAATGGCTGACTTATCTCTGGCTCGGTGAGAAAGTTCAGCTTCAGGACTTTGAACTGTGCATCTGTTGACCAGGTTGGAGGAGCATGGAGTGTGTCTCAGGATGGGCTGGACATTTTGTCCCCAGAAAAATGCCTGAAAACATTTGTTGTGTTGTAAACATTTAAGCTCACTCCCTTCCTCCTGCCACCCCAGGGCCTGCCTTATAGCCAAATCAAGCGAATCACCAGAACCTTTATGGGAATTACAGACTGTCCTTACTCTATCTTTTCCTTAACTCCCTTCTCCACAAAAAAAATGTTATTCCCACAACCAGGAAGTAGCCTGTTTCTACAGGCTCCTCGCCCATCCTCAATCGACCCTTTGCCAAACCACGCTAGCAAACAGTCCTGCTGTTAGAGCTGATCTTTCTCACCAAGAATTAAACTTTGTTGATGATGTGCTACAGAGACAGAGGCGAGGGAAGGACTATCCTCCAGAAGTGTGGCCAGGACTATCTAAGGAAGAGTCCTTTTCCCTTTTGTCGAGTCTATATCCCAGAGGCAAATAAGGGCTGTTTGAGGAGAGAGGGAAGCACAGCTTGAGCTGAGTCTCCACTTCCCAACTAGTGTTCCTCCCTGCTTCAGCCCATGGATGCTTTGGAGGAATGAAGACCAGCTGAAGAAGGAGGGAAGGGAAACCAAGTCACTGATCCCTCAGCCATAGCTGGGACTGGTGTGGGGCAGAAGGTACAGCTTCCTTTTCCTTGGAAGACTCAGAAAATCTCAAGCCTCCAGCAAGCAGCCCAGGCCATCACCACAATTAAAAAAAAAAAACAACAACAGTTAATGATAATTTATTATATGTTTCAAAATAACTAGAGGAATAGATATTGAATGTTCCCCACGCAAAGAAATGATGAATGTTCATGGTGATGGATCTCTCAAGTACCCTGATTTGCTCATTACACATTGTATTAAAATTACACGTGCACCTCATAAATATGTACAACTCCTATGTGCCCATAAAAACTAAAAGTAAATAAACACATGAAAATAAAATAAGCACAAAAATGCAAGATGTAACTTTTAGGTTTCTGGTTATTAAAAAGAAAAAGAAACAGCAGTGTGTATGTGCATGCTCATGTACAATACAGAATGAGTGTCCTTTGTCCAAAATGCTGAGGACCAGAAGTATTTCAGATTTTATTAGGGGTCATCATCACAATTTTAAAAGTAACATATAGCCGGGTGTCGTGGCGGGCACCTGTAGTCCCAGCTACTCGGGAGGCTGAGGCAAGAGAATCGCCTAAGCCCAGGAGTTGGAGGTTGCTGTGAGCTGTGATGCCACAGCACTCTGCTGAGGGTGATAAAGTGAGACTCTGTCTCCACACACACAAAAAAAAAGTAAAATAAAATAAGGTTCAAGAGCTCTTCAACCCTGGCCAAGTCACTGAAGTTGCTGGTTTTACTTTTGTCAACTGTAAAATGAGATTTGGTGATAACTCGATTTCCTTTCAGCTCTAACATTCCCTGAGTCTGTAAGAATTCCCTGAGTCCTGTGATGATAGCTCTAAAGAAGTAGTATGTGGCTTTTAGTTATCTAACGGAAGTAAATGATTAGTTATTGCCAGAAGGAAAAGATACATGCAGTCTAAAAATATTTTCAGCTGGGTGCAGCAGCTCATGCCTGTAATCCTGGTACTCTGGGAAGCCGAGGTGGGTGGATTGCCTGAGCTCAGGAGTTCGAGACCAGCCTGAACAAGAGTGAGAAACCCCGCCCTAAAAATAGCTGGGTGTCGTGGTGGGCACCTATAGTCCCAGATACTCAGGAGCCTGAGGCAAGAGGATCGCTTCTGCCCAAGAGTTTGAGGCTGCTATGAGCTATGATGCCACAGCACTCTACTGAGGGTGACAAAGTGAGACTCTGTTTCAAAATATTAAATAAATAAAAATATTTCCAAAAATAGTACATTCATCTGGTTAAAAAAATCAGGTTTTCTGAGAGGGTCCAGTGAAGTGAATGTTCTTCCTGCCCCTGTGCACCTTTTAAGCACCAGGGCAGACAGAGCTCAGCCCAAACCTGAGGGAGACCATGAGTCAGAGAAGCCCCCCGTAATTCTCTTTTGAAAGTCAGCTCCCCATATAGAACCTGCTGCAATCCAGACTGGAGTCAATGCTTCCACTGTCTTCTATTCACTTCCCTCTTTTTTTCCTTACCTGGCTCTGCCCATGTAATCCTTTAATCAACTCTATAAGAAGTGGGGAAATTTCTTTCTTTTTTTTTTGAGACAAAGCCTCAAGCTGTCACCCTGGAGAGAGTGCCGTAGCATCACAGCTCACAGCAACCTCCAACTCCTGGGCTCAAGCAAGTCTCTTGCCTCTGCCTCCCAAGTAGCTGGGATTACAGGCGCCCGCCACAACGCCCGGCCATTTTTTGGTTGCAGCTGTCATTGTTGTTTGGCGGGCCCAGGCTGGATTCGAACCCGCCAGCTCAGGTGTATGTGGCTGGCACTCTCAGCCCGTTGAGCCACAGGTGCCGAGCCTTTTTTTCTTTTGAGACAAAATCTCACTGTCACCGTCGGTAGAGTACCATGGCCTCACAGCTCACAGCAACCTCAAACTCTTGGGCTTCAGTGATTCTCTTGCCTCAGCCTCCCAAGGTGTCCACCACAACACCCAGCTGTTATTTTGTTGCAGTTGTCATTGTTGCTTAGCTGGCCTGGGCTGGGTTCGAACCCACCAAGCTCGGTGGTGCATGTGGCCAGCGTTGTAACCACTGTTCTATGGTCGCCAAGCCCTGATGGGGAAGTTTCATCCCAATGAAAATGCTTATTTTGTACAGTCAGTTATTAGTCCTTCCCTCCTTTGAAACCCTGCTGGGAGAAAGATTTAAGAAATTAGTAGTCTTGAACCCTTTGAGCACACACCTTACCCTCTCTGATAGTTCCCAAAAGAGGATCCTGATACAGAGAGGGAAAGAGGTGCCTGGGGAACTATTCTGAGCTATGAAAACACAAGTAGGGCTCCACTAGGAAGTAAACAGTCGCCTGTCCCACCAATGCCAATGTCAATACCTTCCTGGATAATCCTCCAGCAGCCTTCCTCTTTTAGAATGGAAGGAATGGCAATGTTGGTTTTACTTTTAATATTTCCTGCCGCCTAGTAGGTTTGAAGTAGAAAGAGGGCAGTGCCTGGTCCTCTTTAAGGGGATCTTTCTAATAAACTTGAATTCCAGAGAGCAGGATGCCTGTTGTTGGTCCTCAGAGCATTTGGGACTTCAGTCTCCTCTGCTGTCCTGGGCAGTCATCTGTGACCTTCATGTTGTGAAAGTTGCTGATTGGCCTTGACTCTTCCTTCTTAAGCATTTGGCCACAGCTGACACTTTCGACAGTTAACTGTCTTGAAATGCTGAGTTCAATGTTGCCCCAGCAAGTTCGACTCTCCTTTCTCTTCTTCCTCCTTCCATAATCAGTATGCTGCTGGACCCTGTCCAGTCAGATACCACCTGAATGTCCCACACAGTCCCTGTACCCACAAGTTCCTTTCAGACCTGTTTCTGTTCAGACACCCCCGAGTAAATCTTCTCCCCTCTACCATCTTCCAGGCACTGAGCCTGGCAAAGGAGTCACCTTTGACACGTTTTCATGCCCATTTACAGTGACTCATCAGGAACTGTCCAGGTATTTCTCATGCTTACTGCCCTGGCCAACCCATCTCCGTAGACTCACTAGGACCACCTCTTTCATTCTTGCTCCCCGCCCCAAGCCGCCCTATAGACCACAGGCAAAGGAATCTTCTTCTTTTTTTTTTGAGACAGAGCCTCAAGCTGTCACCCTGGATAGAGTGCAGTGGCATCACAGCTCATAGCAACCTCCAATTCCTGGGCTCAAGCGAGTCTCCTGCCTCCGCCTCCCAAGTAGCTGGGACTACAGGCGCCCGCC
>CAUYRH010169293.1:0-15250 GCA_963574655.1 Perodicticus potto
ACTCACACACACACACACACTCACACACACACACACACTCACACACACACACACACTCGCACACACACACACTCGCACACACACACACACACACACACACACTCTCACACACACTCACACACACACACTCTCACACACACACTCACACACACACACACACACACACTCACACACACACACATATACACACACACACTCACACACACACATACTCACACACTCTGACACACACACACACTCGCACACACACTCACACACACTCACACACTCTCACACACACTCACACACACATACACACACACACACACTCACACACACTCACACACACACTCTCACACACACTCACACACACTCACACACACACTCACACACTCACACACACATACACACACACACACACACACTCACACACACACTCACACACACACACACACACACACTCACACACACACATACACACACACACACACACACACACACGATTCTCAAATCCCTTTAGCATTCTGGTCTCTTATCCTGTTCTCTCCTAGAGACGGAGCAATCTTGCCATAGACACCCACACACCCCTTTTCACCATCTCTCCTCACTTGCTGTATTTAAATTTAGCCATGGAGAAAGAAATCTTGATTTATTTTATTATTTATTTCCCTCTCCTTATCCCAGGGTTTAAGGGTTCATCTTAAAGAATGCCTTCAGTACAATAAGACCAAACGGAATAAAATGACTTACAGTAGTTTGTAATTAAAGGAAAGGGAAAAGAGAGGCGCAGATAAGATAAAGTCTGAACTGATATTAGTACAGCAAACGCCTGCCCCGGACAGGGAAATCTTGTTAGTAGAACTTAAATGAGGCGGAATATTGCCACCGTCCACGGAGAGTGAAGACATAAGGGTATGGGGTATGTGGCTGTGCCAGTTCCTCTCCACACTCCACCATTAAAGCCCCGTTAGTAAGCAAACAGCTGGATTATCCATTTAAATAGCCTTTTCCTACCTCCCAACTCAGTTCCCTTCCTGGCTGTAGATGCTTCTTGTCTTCTGTTTGGAAAGAAAAAAGCCGTTAATTTTCTGGCAGGTGGGCTTAGGTTTTGTGAAACCAAAGCCAATTATATTATAACGTTTATTTTTGTTTTAAAATTCTGCCTGGTAATGTTACACAAGGCGCTGAAAATGAGATTTAAAGAGTGGAATCATCATCTTATTTTGTATTGTTTGCTCATCATCGAAGAGCAGTACTCAGGCATGCCAGCTGCCATTCATGACACAGCCAGGATGATTTAATTTATCTGAGTGCTCTGAGCATAGGCTGAAATCACCAAAGTGTGCAGGAAAGTATGTGTTTCTGACTCCCTCTTAATCCAATTAATGACACTCAAGTGTAGCTGAGAGTCGTGAAAGGTATTCTGTGTGTGGTGATTTTCCTGCTCATCTTTTAATAACAGAGAGTGACAACAACATGGTTTGGGCAAGGCTGCTGTACACATGCTACTTACTAAACTTAAGGAAATTGGAGATAGAAGACTAAGTGTCTTCATTACAAGAGAAATTTCATGAGTTACTAAACAGAAGTCAGGGAGAGTGTTGATGGGTTTTATGGTTTACAACCTATTTTTTATTTTGATTATTTTTCAGGAATTTTAAATGGGTTTTGACTGTTGTAATATGTACGTTGTGATGAAGGTTATGAATAATTGCAATAACTAGCACTTTTTGTATATTGCATGTTAATTAAAATATTTGCTTTCTGATACTTGCGAGGGAATATTTTGGAAAGGATGATTGTTTGGGAAACTAGCAGTTTTTTGTCTTATTTATCTATTAGATTGAGATAAAGAAACCACTAGCCAATAGATTGAACTGGAACCTAGAAGGTAACATATGTGGACGCTTCTTCCTCAAAAACTCTAAGCCCCTCAAGCCAGTGGGAAATAAGAGAGCAATTCAATTGCTTTCTGTTTTAGCTGTTGGAATATCAAGGTTTATAAGGAAACATAGCCTATAAACAAATGAAGTTAAAATATTCTTCTAAATTAATTATGATCTCTACGTTGAACTGGTCTTCGATTCAACCTTCCCACCCCTGCCTTCCCTCCCCCCAATGGGCATTTCTTCTCACACAGCTAGTGAGCTTTTTAAAAACATTAAATAGGATAATATCTGCTCGCAGTTCTCCAGTGGCTCCGCATGTCTCTCACTAGATGCCCCAGATCTTGAAAATGGCCTATGAAGGTCTGGATCCTTTTATCCCCTCTCTCTCCCATCTCCTGCAGCCTGGCTCTCTGTTGCTTCAGCTTGGGAGGGGGCTCAGGTGCTTGGCCTTTACGCCTGCCATTCTGTTTTTCTGGAATTCTGGAACCTCACATACTTTAGGTTTTCTTAAATGTCACGGTAACTCCTGACCAGCTATATTAAATAGTAATCTGCATGCCTTTTTGTTTGCCCTTACCCTAATTCATTCTCCCCCTTGGCACTTATTGTCCTCAGCCATTCCTATAAGCCTGTTTCTCGTTGCTAGAAAGTAAGTTTTATGAGGGCATGGACTTGGTTTTTGTTCAATGCTCTATTTCTAGTGTCTAGAAGAGCACCTGATACCCATAAATAGTCAACAGCTTGTTGGATGGATGGATGGATGAATATGCTGGCATCAAAGATTGCTTTCATTTTCTGAGTATTTGCTCTTCTCTATTGGAGAAATTCTCCATTGTAATTCATCAGAGGATATATAAAAATAAAGAAATGTTATATAGGAAGATTTGTAAGTAAAGCTTATACTGTATATAAATTTTGGATCTTAAATTTTAACGAATTTTAGTGTTTATCTTCTGCTGACTGTTGAAAAAACTGATTGATACCAGTGCTTGAGCCCACTTACTAGGTTTTGTCTAGAAGATTCTTTCCCTAGGTGCACTTACAATCCTCTTATGACCTAGGAGGGTATCAGCATATTATACCTTTAAATAGCTGTCATTGAGCCCAGGTTCATTCTTTACCAGTTTTTCGTGCTTCTGATTCTTTGGACATGTCATATGTCAGACTATAGAACTTTTCTCAGGCAAAATTTAAGAAAAAACAAAAAAACTAGGTTCTCTTTTTTCTCTCTCCTCTCTCCTCTGTCTCCCCTCTTCCTCTCTCTTTCTTCTCTCCTCCTTAGTGCTGCTCTGTAGCATCCCCCGCCAATAAAGACCTTTCTTACAAAGAAAAGAAATAGTAAGACACCTTCAGTATCTGATCCATGACTGTAGACTTAATACTGAAGTAAGTCTATATTAAAGAAATTGACCATTGATCTTGGTTGGGATTCTCTGTATTTATTTTTCTGAAAACTTATGTCTCTTTGTATTTCTGAGAAGGAAGAAAATGAGGTTAAAAAGTGTAAAATTACCAAAAAAATCAGGATTAGAAGTACATTTACAGTTTTTCATTAAGTTATAAAAACATCTTCAGAGAGTAGTAGGAATAGAGAAAGACTAAGGTTGAAATCTGTCAAATCAGTTATTTGCTTCGGTGTATGCAGGGGCTTTGATTTCTGTACCAATATTTGCTGGAAATAAATATTTGAGGAACCAGAGAATTAATATAGGGTTTGGTGGTACCTGAGACAACTATATCATTATATTCATTGTGATGGCCCATTAGATGGGAGGTATGCTGGGGGTGAGGACGAGGGTAGCTGGAGAAAATAATGAGCTCTATTTTAAATTCTCCATGTGAAGCAGACACACAGGGGATCTTCATGGATCTTTAGAAATGTCTTTTGCATGACAGAGAAAGATTCTTGAGAGGTACATTTTCATGTTCTAAAAATTTTTGATCGTACATATTTCAGTGACAAATTTTTTAAACTTTTTATTTGTAAAATGTCAAATACAGAGAAAGTGAATGTGATAGTGTAATAAAAGCCTATACTTATTGCCTAGCTTTAACAATGGTCTAAAATTCAGCCATTGTTGTTTCATTGTTGACCCATTTTCACTAGATGGGATTTTTTTTATAGTTCTTTTTTGGGGTAAAATGTACATACTTGGAAATGTATGTACCTTAACTGTACTATTCTGACAAATGGGTTGTCTATGTAAGCATTGCCCTATCAATTATATCATCCTTGAAAGTTCCCTTATACCCCCTTCCCAGGCAGTCACTGTCTCTCACTTAAAGACACCTGCTATTTTGATTATTTTCATAATAGGTTGATTTGGCATTTTCTAGAGCTTCACAGAATGGAATCATGGCATGTGTCCAGCTTTTGTAGCTTAGGGTAATTTTCATAAATTTCATTCCTATTGTAGCACATGAAGTATTGCTAAGTAGTATTCCATTGTACGAATTGCCACAGATCAGTTTATTGCTGCTTCTGTTGATGGGTATTTAGGTCATTGAACGAAGCTGCTGTGTTCTTATATAAATCTTTGTGTGGACATACGTTCAGATCTCTTGTTTAAATGCCCGGAGTACAATTGCTCAGCTGATTGATATGCCTTTGAAATTAAAAAAATTTTTTCCTGTATTCTATATAGCTGGAACCTACCTCACTTAATAAAATGATTAATTAAAAATGATGAAATTTGACATAGAGTATTACGATATGCTTGCTCTTAAAATCAATTGATTTAAACTTCTTTATTAAAAAATTTTTGTTGTATTTATTCAATGTAGACAACATGAAGTTCATATACATAGTGAAATAGTTATTACAGTCAAACAACATAGCCATCCTCTTGCATCGTTACCATTTTTTTTTTTTTGTGGTAAAGCACGAAACATCTGCACCCTTAGCCAGTTTCCAGTACATAAGACAATATGGTAACTTAGCCCTTGCGGTGTGCCTTAAATCTCTAGACTTGCTCATCCTCCTACATATCTACAGTCTTGTACCTTTACTCTGTATCTTGCCATTTATTTCCTCCCACCTCTGTTTTATTCCTTTTATTTTTTTTTATTAAATCATAACTGTGTACATTAATGCATTTATGGGATACAAGGTGCTGATTTTATATACAATGGAATGTATATAAAGTCATTTGGAATGCTTATATCAAACTGGTTAACATAGCCTTCACCTGAGTTACCTAACTGTTGTGTTAAGACATTTATACTCTACTCTTAATAGATTTGACATGTACCCTTGGCAATGTCCCACCCTCCCCTTTTCTGCCTCTCCTCTTCCCACTTTATTCTGGGCTATAGCTGTGTGTTATCATTCATATGAAAGTGTGGGTGATTATACATTGGTTTCATAATAGTACTGAGTACATTGGACACTTTTTCTTTCATTCTTGAGATACTTTACTAAGAAGAATATGTTCCAGCTCCATCCATGTAAACATAAAACAGGTAAAGTCTCCATGTTTTTTATGGCTGCATAATATTCCATGGTATATATATATACCACAATTTGTTAATCCATTCATGGGTCAATGGGCACTTGGGCTACTTACATGACTTGGCAATTATGAATTGGGCTGCAATAAACATTCTGGTGCAAATATCTTTGTTGTAAAATGATTTTTGGTCATCTGGATATATACTTAGAAGAGGAATTGCAGGATTGAACAGCAGGTCTATTTTTAGTTCCTGTTTTATTCTTTATTTAAATCTTCCATCCTGGCTTGGCGCCTGTGGCTCAATGGGCTAAGGCGCCAGCCACGTACACCTGAGCTGATGGGTTCGAATCCAGCCTGGGCCCGCCAAACAACAATGACAGCTACAACCAAAAAATGGCCGGGCAGTGTGGCGGGCACCTGTGGTCCCAGCTACTTGGGAGGCGGAGGCAGGAGACTCGCTTGAGCCCAGGAATTGGAGGTTGCTGTGAGCTGTGATGCCATAGCACTCTACCCAGGGTGACAGCTTGAGGCTCTGTCTAAAAAAAAAAAAAAAAATAATCTTCCATCCATGAAACTATTTATTTACTTTTTCTATTCAAGGAAGTTCATAATCAGTAGGAAAAGTGGGATTAGAAATTGTTCTATCTAAAAGTACTCATGCTTTAAATGCCATAGTCCCAGATGGGGTAATTATGATTTCTTTCCAGGATTTTTATAACCAAAAGGAATTATTTCTTGGTGTTAATTACAGGTTGAAAAACACATGCTCTTATGTTGAATTTGAGTCTAGTTTGTTTTAATGGTGGTTTTACACTGTTGTTAATGTGACTGAACAGAAACTGTTATAAATATTTTTCTGAAACAAAACTCTTCCCCCAACTATATAAATATTGAACTTGATTCTTTTTCAATGTTCTGTCTGACTAGGTTAGCTGCAGTATTGTTGTCATTCATTTACTTGGCTTAGTGTAATGTTTCTTAATTTCCTTTTGTCCAAATTACTTTAGCTAGGAAGAGGATATAATATTTTCTATCTGTTATTGGTAAAAATTGTTCTTTGGAATACTTAACCCAGAAAATTCTAAAACTATGAAAGCCATGTATCACTTAACAAGGACACATTTCAAGAAATGCATCCTTAGATGGTTTTGTTGTGTGAACATTATGGAGTATACTTATACAAACTTAGGCGGTATAGTCTACTACACACCTAGGCTAGATGGCATAGCCTCTTGCTGCTGGGCTACAAACTTGTATAGTATATGACTGTACTGAATACTGTAGGTAACTGTAACATGATGGTAAATATATATCTAAACATAGAAAAGGCACAATAGAAACATAGTGTTATACTCTTATAGGAGCAGTGTCTTGAATATGTGATCTGTCCCCTGAAATGTTAGGTAGCATATGTATATGCTTAAGAAAACAGCTTCTGTGTTGAAGATTCTGTTTGGAAATGTCTCTTAAATGGGTCTTTGCTGTCAGCATAATATACATGTCCAAGAAACACTAGATTTCTGTGCCTTTTACTTTTTTTTTTTTTGAGATAGAGTCTTACTCTGTTCCCCCAGGATAGAATGCTCTGGCATCAGCCTACCTTGCAGCAACCTCAAACTCCTGGGTTCAAGCAATCCTCCTGCTTCAGCCTCCTGAGTAGATGGAACTACAGGTGCTTGCCACAACACCTGGCTAATTTTTCAATTTTTTTAGTGGAGACGAGAGTCTTACTCTTGCTGAGGTTGGTTGTGAACTCCTGAGCTCAAGCAGTCCACCCACATGGCCTCCCAGAGTGCTAGTATTACAGGTGTGAGCCATTGGGCCAGGCCCTTAATTTTTTTTTTTCTTTTATGACTGTTCATGTCCTAACAACTAGGCTGCATTCTTAAATACTTGATGATGTCTGTGAATATAGAGGCCAGTTCCCTTGGGCTTAAAATGATTGCGTGATTCCTAGTGTCATTTCATCTAGGGCAGTGGGTATCAAGGAAATGGTAATCACCTCCATCATTACGAGCATGTCAAACATGCCTCAGTGACCTAGTGAACCAAGACTGTAAAATGCCTCACTAATGTACCATGGCTCTTGAAAGCTTGTTTGATAATGCCAGAGGCCTCCATATTAAGGTTCTTTATCTTTCACAGGAGTTAAGATTTAAAATTAATTTCATTTATATGTGAGTGGGATTTCAGTTTCTATTTAATGTACTTTTTTTCCTCAAGCAGATTTCTATATCATAACAAGTTAGGGAATAATTTAAAATTTAAGGTAAATATTGGCCAGTATTACCAGTTATTCTTTGTTTTGTTCCTGTTCAGTAAAGAAATATTATTTATAAGTGGGGTATTTAAAAAACTTCATTTTATTTTATTTCTTTTTGATAGTTACAAAAATATGTGATATATTTTTAATTCACTTGTTAGCCCTGCTGAAGTTTAAAACACTTCCTTGGCCAATAGCAGTTATTTGTGAACCCAAATACTAGCTGGGCTTTAGGGGACCAGTTGGAAGCAGATAGAAATGCCCAGCCTCAGCTCAGGGCTGATGTTGTTAGGTCCTTGGTTTATATCTGGGGTAAGCATTCCAGGGACCTTATAGATACCATGTGTATCTTTTGGCTTTTATAAACTAAAATAAAATCAGTGTTCATGGTCTTATTCTCAACTATCTACTCCTCTGCTTTTCCATAATAGGAATGTGACAAAAACCAAAATAGAATAGATAGATGATTTGTTTTTCTTAACGAGTTAGCTATAACCAGAAGTTAAATGGGATTGCGGATGTCCTGGACTTTGTGATTCACTGGATTTTGTGACCCATTGCACCCTTGCTTGCTCCCCTATATTTTGGGGAAAGGGAGAAATTAAAATGTCAAAGTCTGGCTCAGTACAGCTGTGTTTCTTCAAAACTTCAAATATGCTATTACCGCATCTTTGCCTGGGTTGAGTTTGTTTATAAAGGTCTATGTAATTGAGACAAGATTACTCAAAGAAGTCCATTTACTGTAAGAATGAAATAGAAGATGATAACACTTTTTGTCTATGGGAAAATGCTCTTAAGAATAATGGGCATATTAGAATTTATCTGTTTAACTAAGTAAAATGAACTACCATTTGTTGATGATAAGGTTGTGTCATGGACAGGAATTCTGATCTCCATTAGTGTACCTGAATTTAGAAAAAATCCATATACTTGTTTGTATTTAGATGAACTAGTACTTGAAAAATGCTTGCATTTAAAGACAAAATATTTCTCTTAATAAAATAAGTACTTTGTGATGTATATTTTATAATATATTTGTGCTATTAGATTCTGGAGGTTTTAGCAAAAAAATTTATAATTTAATAGTTGCCCAAATTTCAGTTTTCTTAATATTAATTAGAGTTTGACTCTCATTATAATCTTATGAAAAATTATTTTTATAGCATTATATAAAACAATGAATTAGATCTTTTACAATGAAGCAATGTCTAATATTGATTAGAACTGTAAGAATTTTTTAAAAAATGAAAGTATTCACAGGGTGCACTAGGCTCTTGGAACTGGAATAAGGTAGAAATGACCTTCTCTTAAATGCTTTGCCCTGGCAATGTGTGAAAAGTGGAGCTAGAACATAGCTTTAAAAGCAATTGTGGTACTACCTGGCAGTTAAAAGTCTGAAAACTGTTAGTTAAGGATGCTTTGATGGCTTCCTTCACAGCAAATGAGAGTGAACTTATTCATAATTTGGAGCTTTCACTATCAGCTGATTCAAGTTTGGGAATCAGAGGAGTCCAAATAATGTACATTTCAAAATTGCCTCTGTACCTTAGTATTTCAAATAGGGAAAAAGTCTGTGAACCAAACCTTGGCAAATGTAGTGTATACAAATGTTGACCACGGCGGGCACAGTGGCTCACGCCTGTAATCCTGGCACACTGGGAGGCTGAGGCAGATTGCTTGAGGTCAGGAGTTTGAGACCAGCCTGACCAAGAGTGAGACCCTATCTCTGCTAAAAATGGAAAAAAATCAAATGACAACAAAAAAATAAAACTAGCTAGTGTTGTGGTGGGTACCTGTAGTTCCAGCTACTCTGAGGCAGAAGTTCCTCTTGACTTTAAGAATTTGAGGTTGCTGTGAGCTTGGATCATGCCCTGGCACTCTACCCAGGGCAACAGAGTGAGACTCTTGTCTAAACGAAAAATAAGATGTTGAAAGTGAGGACTTTGGAGGCTCAAGAGAAGAGAGAGAGAGAGTCAGGTAAGTTCATAGTCCATGGAGGAGGAAAACACTCATAAATAGTGAATTTTCCCTTCCCCTCACATGTGTAAGTGACTCACTGTCCCTTACACCTTCTAATGGGGAGTTCTGTGGAGCCAACAGAAGAGCGTAGGGGCTCATGAGAGCCTAGAATTAATCAGTCTGCAACGACCCAGTGTTCAGTGTGTCAGTGAGATTTTCAAAGGCATCCCTGATCTCTCAAAGGTTAAGAAAACCTGCCATGGTTAATGAAGCCTGTTTAAGAGGACTCTATAAGTAAACAGAGGTAACATTCAGACTCAAGTAACATTTTTAACATGTAAGGTTTTTTTGTTATTGTGCAGATGTGTTGGGTAAAATTAATAAATGCAACAGCAATATAACCAATCCTGCCAGAAGGCTTTAACTCTTCCAAGAAGTGATTGCTTAGGATGCACATACCTTGGTCAGTTCTTCCAGCCTTTGGTTTTTCCATTGTGTTGGTAGAATGGTTACCAATATGTAATAAATATCTTTTGATGAATCACATGACTTTGAATTGTTTCATGTCCAGGCTTCATTATATAACAAACTGGAGAGATACCTTACACCTAAAACATCCCTCTATTCAGAATTCTTTGGCAGTCAACACAGAAACTCTCTTTATCTTATATCTTAGTGATTCCACTGAGGGATAGGGTCACAGAGATTAAGTTAATAATCTCAAGATGGGCTCTGATGACTTTTCTAGTCATCTAATTCCTCCAGGCCTGATTATAAACCTCAATCAGTTTTGGCAAATGGAGGCCTACCCTCATTAGTAATTACCAAAGAAGGGGTTCATAAAAATGTCAGTCTTTTCCTACTGCTGAGATAAGTAGTAATGTTTGGTCTTTAAACAGTTTGGGGGTCAAAATAGTAATTTCAGCCTACAGTGATTTAAACCTGTGACTTAACTTGCTATTTTTATCATCAGTGCTGTGCTAGGTTTTTGGAATTAATATTATCTCTAAAATCAATGAAGCCAATATTTTTCTTACTTTTCTGATTCACACCTCTTCTGGTTTCACTAATAACCAACTACATTGGAAAAGCTAGATGCACAAAGCGTGAACAGCAGGTGAAGAATTTCTTTGAGGACTCGCTCTATTTTGCAGAATTTTTCTTTCATTTGGAAATCCAAATGGAGAAATTTGAATTTCAGCACATTCTGATGTTCCAAAGATAAATAATAGCATGTGTCAAGACTTGGAAAGCTGCAGTTTCAGAGAACAGCATAGGGCACAGAAAGAAGGTAAAAAAGATGTAGCTGTGGTGGTTTATACCTTTAATTTCAGCTACTCTGGGGACTAAGGTAGGAGGATCACTTGAGAGGAGTTTGAGACCAGCCTGGGCAATAGAGCAAGACCCTTTCTCTTAAAAAAAAAAAAGAAATAAAGAAAAAAGAAAAACATAGGCATTTGTGATAAATCCAAGTCCTATGTGGCTGTTGTACTTCCTCTACGTAAAGGCTGCCCAGGGGTCAGGACTCTGTGTAGGGACTATGCGTGGGGCTCATTATGGATCTAGTAGTTTCGAGGTTTAAGTTTGGCAAAGGCAGGTGAAAATATGTAGATCCAATTATATTCCCTTTTCCTTCATATCAATGTTTTTTATCCAAAACACAGTATGCAATCTATAGCTCTTAAATGATTTTTAGTTTATTAATTGCGTTATATTGAAAAATTATACTTAAATATCAATATTATGGTTATAAAATGTTTGACACTGTAATGTATGGGTCATTAAAATATCTTTATATTCTAAAATATGAAATAGAAAATATGAAAGTAGAAAAAACTAGTTTTTTTTTCTGTTTAATATAACATTTATGGCTCTCTTCTCAGTCTCCCCTCTTATGAGCTGATCTCAGTCATTCTAGTTGCCTTTTTTGAGACGGGGTCTTGCTGTGTTGTCCCAGGCGGACTGTGCTGGTACAATCATAGCTAATTGGAATTTCCAATGCCTGGAAGTGATCCTCTGCCTCAGCCCACAGGTGTGTGCTGCCTATCTGATTTTTGCACTGTTTTGGAGATGAGTTCTTGCTGTGCTGCAGTGACCTCAAGTAATCCTTCCACCCCAGTGCTCCACAGTGCTGGATTGCAGGTGTGAGACACTGCACCTGCCTGTATTCCAGCTTCTTTAAATACCATCTCCCTGCTAAGACTCCCCCAGTTTGCTCATGAATGTATCCAGTTATTATCTTGACTTCTTTATGTAGATAAGTCAAAGATACCTCACTTTAATCATTCTCATCACAACTGGACTTGTGCTTTCTCACCAAACCATCTAGAAAAAATATTTTCTCCCCTATTGTTACTAAAAACCAATAAAGTGCTCCACTGTCCATGGAGGGAGAGTTAGTGGTCACTGTGCTTGCTGCCTGCTTCACCATCCTCCCTTCATCTAATCAATCACCAAACCCATTTAAGAGTCTGCCTCCTGAATATTTCCCATCTGTTAATAATTTTTCGTCTTTACTGCCTATGCTGTAGCTCAGGTTACTCTTATGATGGTTAATTAACAGGCCTCTTTTTGTGTCCATTCTTGATGTTCTAAAATCTACACTCCCCAGAGAAGCCACAGAGATCATCTTGCTGTTCTCTGATAGTGATTATTTTTAAGTACAAATCTGATTAGGCTTCCAGTTACATTGAGAACCAAGTCAGAAGTCTTAACTTGCCCTTTAGGCTTTGCGTAATATACTGCTCCAGCCTTAGTGCAGCTTCCCTCCCACTTCATCACTATGCTCCAGTTCTCTGTATCGAGAGAGTGACAGGTTTTGTACTTCAGGGCCTTTCTCTGTTTGCAATGCTCCCTCCATCCAACATATTCCCCCCTGTACCCTAAACACCTGGTTAATTGCATCGAAACTTCAGATATTAGCTTAAATTCTTTTGAAAGAATGGTTTCCTTGACTTTCTAGTCTGAGGTAGGTCCCTCTGGCAATGTGCTCTCATAAATCTAAGATCTGTAATTAATTTGTGGCTAGGCACCCCATTTCTATGTATTTTTTTTCTCTAGATTGGAAGTCAGAGCAGGCCAGGTGCAATAATTGCTTTGCTTGGGGCTATCTCCCTACATAAATATTTATGGAATGAATAAATGAATGCCCCAGTTTAGATAAATATTTGGGCAATTGAATATCTTCTTTCATCTGCATGCTTGAGCTGGCTCTTCAAGACAGTGTGCATATGAAAAGGATTTTTTTTTTTGCAGTTTTTGGCTGGGGTTGGGTTTGAACCCGCCACCTCCGGCATATGTGACCAGAGCCCAACTCCTTTGAGCCACATGCACCGCCCATGAAAAGGATCTTATGCTGGGAAAAGCTGTAGAACTTTAGGTGGGAAGTGGCCAAAGTATACGGGTTTTACATTAAAAGAAATGCCTGCTTTGAGGAAAAAAATGCACAGGAAGAGGAATTGTATTTACTGCAGTTGAACACATTATATGCTGCTTCATATATGGGTTCAGTGATAATATCTAAGATTTCTGTAGTGATTGATTTCACTAATTTTTTTCTTCTTCTTTTTAAACAAATGTCATTAAGTCTCTTATTATTTTCCAGGCACTATGTATGGTACCAAATATATAGTAAAAAGATGCATTGTCCTTGCTTCCAGAGAACACCCATAAGGGCAGATAAAGACCACAAATAATAACAGAGTGTGATAAGTATATTAGTGGGATGTATAGGATACTGTGGAAAACAGGTTTGGGGAAAAGTAATTTTGCCTGAGTTTCCTAGAAGAAAACACACTTAAAGTGAATTTCAAAATTATTTTGAAAGACAGGGAAAGGAAATAGCAATTTGTTTTTTTACTTTTGATTAGGTCTGTTTTTCTACTTCTTTTTGTAATAATAATTATTAGTTTAACAGAATTAATAGTAATTCTGTTCTGTTTTGTCTTTATATTCTCTAGAATTCTATTTATCTCCTACTTTTATGGCTTGTCATTCCATGTTGTAAGAAAAGGGAAAAAATGTCTCTTCTTCCACAGTGCCCACATTTCTTGAAGAAAACAGAGTAATAATGTATTTTCCTTTCTTAAATAAGAGGATTGAATTCAGAATTCAAAAAAAGCCCCATTTCTATTAACTTATTGAGATCTAGTATGAGCCAACACTTGATACCTTTTGCCTTTTACATTGGTATGTGGTAGAAGTACTTTCTCCTGCATGAAAACAGTGGGGGTATCACTACCTTGACCTTGTGCTGTTTTCTTATGGGTCCTCGGCATGAACACAACACAGGCCAGTTGGGTATTGAGGTTGCTCCTCTAACTTTTCTCTTTCCTATCAGTGCCAGCCTGTTGGCCATCTCCCTAGTCTATCGTGGAGAAAACTTAACATCTCCTCTTTGCCTGTCAGTGACCCCTATTTTTATTTTCACACCCCACCACAAGGCAGTGAGGGATTTAAAATACATTCTGTTAATTATTGTTGTAATAGCTGCATGAAGGACTTTTAAAAATTATAATTGCACCTGGTGATCTGTTAAATCACGAAGTTCATGAAAACTAATAAATATCAGGAATTTTCTGTATTTGTGAAGTTTTCTTCTTTTGCATTAGTCTAGAGATGTACTCATAGCAGACGCCATTAACTGGAAATTATCAAGGCAGAGGAAAGGATATCATGTTTACTTTATACATTGATGTATTTTTGAGGATATCATGAAAGTTTGCTCTTAACCATATAAAGCACACTGTCATGCAGTTTCTGCATTAAAAAAAAAAAAAATCCCTGAAATCTGTAGATCCTCCAGGCTGAGGGAACTGAGACACTGAAACAGGTGGCTGAACAGGGGAAGCATATGGGCTGACTCATGTGGCTGTTTTCCCTTGGGCACTAGTCCGGGATTCTCAGGGTACCGTGTAGTGTGTTGTCTTTTTGGGCCTTCAGAGACTAAGGGGGCGATTGTACCACATATACCCCCATTCAGAGTGTGAATTAGGTGTATTTATGTGGAAGAGGCAATATATAAATCTATTTAATGAAAGATACTGTCTTAACCCAAGCAATCTGCCTACTCTTTCAACCCTACCTATTTCCTTTACCTCTGTAGTCATCCGACCTGGAGAGCCTGGGATCTTTATCGATTGTATCTAATTGTGGTGCTTTCAGTGTCTGTTCCTGTGAGTTTCTTCTTATGGCCACCCTCCCTATCCAGGCCCATCTGTTGGATCATTACAGTAATCTCCTGTGAGAGTCTGTGAGATCTCCTGGGTTAGTGCTCCCCAGTTTTTATTCTCTGTAGCTCATACCATACCTTGCCTTATGCATCTTCCTGAAACTGCTTTTTCCCCTAAGTTTTCATTATATTGGCATTAAAATTTGAAATCTCTATCAGGCTTCTATCTCTCTGTTTATGGAAAATACTATGAAATATGGTGAAAAATTGAAACTGAGTAATGAATATCCATGTACCTTCTACCAAGATACAACAGTTGCTAAAATTTTGTCATATTTCTTACTTCTGTTACTATATACTATCATCTTTGTACAGACACAGACCTGGTAATTGTAGTACCAGTTGAAGCCTAGTTATATACATCCTGAATTTTCATCCCTAAAAGCTTCATCATGCCTCTATTAAGATCTGGGTAACTTCTGAGGCTAGAAGCCTAGAGGAGGAGACGGGGAAAGACCGGGAGAGGAACGGAGAGAGC
>CAUYRH010169294.1:0-12364 GCA_963574655.1 Perodicticus potto
GCTGGATACAGGATCCTGGGTTGAAAGTTATTTTGTTTTAGGAGATTAAAAGTCAATGACCATTCTCTCCTAGCTTGAAAGGTTTGATCAGAGAGATCTGCAGTTATTCTAATATTCTTCCCCTTGTAGGTTATCGATTTCTTGTGTCTGGTTGCTTTCAAAATTTTCTCCTTCATATTTATTTTAGTGAACTTAATTATGATGTGCCTGGGGGATGTCTTATTCAAGTTGAGTCATGCTGGGGTTCTGAAACTGTCTGCTATCTGAATTTCAGAATCTCTTGGTATGTCTGGAAAGTTCTCTTTCATAATCTCATAAGAGACTCTGTGTCTTGTGAAGCTGCTTCATCACTTTCAGGGATCCCTATGTGGTGAATATTGGTTTTCTTTGAGTTATCCCAGAGCTCTCTGAGAGAATGATCTGTTTTTGCCTTCCATTTCTCTTGCTCTTTGGAGGTTTGAGAGCATATGAAAGCTGTCTTCTATGTCAGAAATCCTTTCTTCTGCTTGCTCCATTCTGTTACTGAAGGATTCTACTGAATTTCTCAGATCTTTGAGGGCTGAAACTTCTTGTCTCAATGTGTCAAAATCTTTGGTCATTTTGTCTTTGAAATTGTGGGATTTTTGAGACATCTTTTGGGTCATCTTTTGAATTACTGCTTGAAGTTCTAATTCCATCTTTTCCTCCATTCTGCTGATCTTATTTGCAATCCAGATTCTGAATTTTATTTCAGACATCTCAGCCATTTGCTTATGCAGGAGATCTTGTGCTGTGTCTGGCCTATGCAGGAGATCTTCTGCTGTATCTGCCTTGTCGTTCCTTGGAGGAGTTGGTCTACTCTGATTATTCATATTGCCAAAGTTTTTCCGTTGATCCTGCACCATGATTGTTTTTCACCATTGCGTCTGGACGTCCTCAGAGTTGGGAAGGTGTCTCTCAAAGATTAGACCCTGGTGGGACCACTCTATTGTTGCTGGAACTTTGTTGTGAGTGACTCTGTGTAGATCTTCTGGGACTTCCCCAGCCAAGGAGTTCTGGCTGTGGTAGCATCCCTGGAGTGTGGCACCCCCGGATCCAGAAGCAGGGCAGGGGATGGTGCACACAGTTCTGGGAGTGCCAGGCGCAGTGCCATGTGATCACTGGGGGAGTTCCTGGCTCAGGACGGGCCTACAGAGGGCTGGAAGTCACCAGCGGAGTCCCTGGCAGAGGGCTGGCTTGTAGAGGCCCTGCAGGCTCGGGGCATGGGGGCACGTGGTTGCTGGGGGAGTTCCTGGCCAGGGGCAGTTTTGTGGGGGCCTGGCTGTCACCAGCGGGGTTCCTGGCAGAAGGCGGAACTGCGGGGCCGGCAAGTGTGGGGCGCAGGTCCACATGGTTGCCAGGGTAGTTGCGTGTGGGGGGCGGACCTACAGAGGCCCTGCAGGTGCCAGACGCAGGCCCCTACAGTCACCAGAGGAATCTCTGGCCAGGGGTAGGCTTGCAGGGCACAGCAGTTGTTGGTGGAGTCCCTGATATAAGGTGAGACTGCAGAGGAATTTCAAGTGGTGGGTGCAGGTCAGCGCAGTTGTCCACAGAGTTTTTGGCCAGCATTGGGCCTGCAGAGAGGCCTGGCAGTCGCCAGCGGAGTCCCTGGCAGAAGGCTGACCTGCGGAGGCCCCATGGGTGCCAGTCGGAGGCCTGTACAGTCGCTGGGAGTGCCCCTGGCCCGGGGACTGGAGGTTGTGGGCGGTGTCCCTGGCAGAAGGCAGACCTACAGAAGCCTAGCAAGTGCAGGATGCAGGGCCAGGCGATTGCTGGGGGAGTTCCTGGCTGGGGGCAGGCCTGCAGAGGCCTGGCGGTTACTAGCAGAGTTCCTGACCCTTCGGGCTCGGAGCACAGGCTGCCAGGTGATTTACTGGCCGTGAGCAGGCCTGCGGGAGCCCTGTGGGTGCCAGGTGGAGGCCTGCACCATCAGCAGGAGAGTTTCTGGCCAGGGACGGACTTGCAGAGGCATGGCGGTCGCTGGCAGAGCCTTTAGCAGACGTCAGGCCTGTGGAAGCCCGGCAATCAGGGGACATAGGGCCAGGTGGTTGCCGGGGGAGTTCCTTGCCCAAGGTGGGCCTGCAGAAGCCTAGCGGTTGCAGGCGGAGTTACTGGCAGAAGGTGAGCCTACCCAAGCCCTGCAGGCACAGATGTGGGGCCACACAGTCGCCAGGAGATTTACTGACCAGGGGCTGGCCTACAGAGGCCCTGTGGGTGCCAGATGGTGCCAGGTGGAGGCCTGCACAGTCATCGGGGGAGTTCCTGGCCGGGGGCGGACCTGCAGAGGCCTGGCGGTTGCAGGCAGAGTTCCTGGCAAAAGGTGCACCTGCCAAAGCCCTGCAGGTTTGGGGCACAGGGGCGCACAGTCGCCAGGGGATTTACTGGCCAGTGGGTGGGCCTGTGGGGGCCCTGTGGGTGCCAGGTGTAGGTCCGCTCAGTCGCCAGGGGAGTTCCTGGCCAGGGGTAGACCTGCGGAGGCCTGGAAGAATCTCTAGCAAACAGTGGGCCTGCAGAAGCCTGGCAAGCATGGGGCGCAGGGCCAGGCAGTTGCCGGGGGAATTCCTGGCCAGGGGCGGGCCTGCAGAGGCCTGGCAGTTGCAGGCAGTTCCTGGCAGAAGGCAGGCCTGCAGAAGCCCTGCAGGCTCGGGGCACAGGGCCGCACGGTCGCCAGGGGATTTACTGGCCAGAGGTGGGCCTGTGGGGGCCCTGTGGAGGCCTGCACAGTTCCCAGGGGAGTTCCTAGCTGGTGGTGGACCTGCAGAGGGCTGGCAGTCACTGGCAGAGTCTCTAGCAGACAGCGGGCCTGTGGAAGTCCAGCAAGCATGCGGCGCAGGGCCGCCAGGCCATTGCCGGGGGAATTCCTGGCCAGGGGCAATCCTGCAGAGGTCTGGCAGTTGCAGGCGGAGTTCCTGGCAGAAGGCGGACCTGTGGAAGCCCTGCAGGCTCAGGGCGCAGGGCCGCATGGTCGCCAGGGGATTTACTAGCCAGGGGTGGACCTGCGGGGGCCCTGCGGGTGCCAGGCGGAGGTCCACGTGGTCGCCAGGGGGAGTTCCTGGCTGGGGGAGGACCTGCAGAGGCCTGGTGGTCACCATAGTCTCTAGCAGACAATGGGCCTGCGGAAGCCTGGCAAGCACGGGGCACAGGGCCAGGCACTCACCTACAGCTTCCGTGGAGGAGGGAGGGAGGCTCGCCACGCCCCCCACCCCGTGTCTTTTCCTGGTGGGGCGCTTGTTCTGGCAGGTGGGGGTGGGGGCACTGCTCAGGGACCTCCTCTCTCAGTTTCAGCAGGGGTTAGGCCTCTGGTTTGTCAGGTAAGGTGGGAAGGGAGTACTGTAAGTTCAGAATGGTGGGGAAAACTTAAGTTCAGTTTTTGCCTAGCAATAGAGTTTTCAGAGTCACACCGGGGTGCTCAGGGGAAGCACACCCCACTTCCCAGAGCACTCTTACATGGGGTGAGACGAGGTCCACAGTTCACCACTTGTCTGTAGAAAACTCACAGGAGCAAAAGAGGAGGAAAAAAAGAAAGGAAACAGAAAAGCAAGAAACTCAGAGCTTTCTTGGGAGAGGGGACAGACACTTTTCCTTTCAGATGAATTTTGTACCTGAAGCTTGCTTTCTTGGAGTCGCAGCCTGTCTCAGCAGAGGTGACCTGCTGAAATCACTTCTCTCTCTCGGCTGGGCTCCCAGTATTCAGCTTAATTGCGCAGTTTCTGGAGGGTATCTTCCCTTTTGGACAGGAGCCTTTTTTGGAAGCTGCTTCCAGTCAGGCATCTTGCTCTGCAAGAATTTATTTTCATGTCTTTAAATTTTCTATAAATGATTGCACACTGTACATGTCATTTTTCAATTTTTTTTTTTTTTTTTTTTTTTTTTTTTTGCAGTTTTTGCTGGAGCCAAGTTCGAACCCACCACCCCTGGTATACAGGGCCAGTGCCCTACTCCTTGAGCCACAGGCACCACCCTCAATCTTCTTTTTCATGCTGAGTATTATTTTTTTGTCATCTGTCCATATTGATACAATTGACTGTATTTTAAGCTTTTTATAGGGTTCCATTATGTGACTGTGCTACATTTAATTAAACTCTTCATGTTGACACCAAAAATAGATAAATAAAACTAGACATGATTGTCTAGACAGGATTGTGCATTCCAATGAGCTTGTGTTTAAGTGAATTGTATGTACTGGTATTTACTATACTCAAAACTAAAAACTAAAACTGAAAGAGTAAAATACAAGTGTGCACCACCATACATTCTACTAGCCATTAGAACTATGATCGATTAACCATTAGCACTGTGATGTCATGACACATCCTGTCTCTCACAATCTCCATTATATACATCTATCAGAATGAGTATGAATATGGAAAAAACATTTTTTATTTTTTGACCTCTTGGACCCCTTGAATGTATCTTGAACTCCAGGGACCCTTTTTTGTTTGTTTGTTTTTCTTTTTTTCTTTCTTTCTTTTTTTTTTTTTTTTGCTGGGGCCAGGTTTGAACCTACCACCTCTGGTATATGGGGCTGCCCTACTCCAGGGATTCTTGAGTCACAATTTACAACCACAATTTCAACCATATGTGTGTCCACTAGGTGTCAGTGGGCCCTTGATGATGAAATGAATGTTAGATTTTTTTTTTCCACTTCTATATTTTCTTGCTTTTCTTTTCCACTTATCCTAGGAAGTTTAAATCCAAAAATTGTTTATGTTTAAAAAAATGTATTTGGGTTCTGTATTCACTTACTGTCTCATAGCACTCTGCACTCTATGTCTTTTGTGGACTGAGGCTTATGTCATTTCTTTCTTTTTTTAATTAAATCATGGCTGTGTACATTAATGCAATTATGGGGTACAATGTGCTGGTTTTATATACAATCTGAAATATTCTCATGAAACTGGTTAACATAGCCTTCACTGCATTGTCTTAGTTATTGTTTTAAGATATTTATACTCTACACCAATTACCCTCCCTCTACTCATCCTCCCCCCTCCCCTTCCCTCCTTCTACTCTTTTTCCTTCTTCTTGGGATATAGTTTGATTATAGCTTCCATATGAAAGCTATAAATTGGTTTCATAGTAGGGCTGAGTACATTGGATACATTTTCTTCCATTCTTGAGATACTTTCTTCCATTCTTGAAATACATGATGTAAACATGAAAGAGGTAAAGTCTCCATCTTTTCTTAAGGCTGCATAATATCCTGAATTATTAGAGAAATGCAAATCAAAACCACTTTGAGAAATCATCTAACTCCAGTAAGATTAGCCCACATCACAAAATCCCCAAACCGGAGATGTTGGCATGGATGTTGAGAGAAGGGAACACTTCGACACTGCTGGTGGGAATGCAAACTAATACATTCCTTTTGGAAAGATGTTTGGAGATCATTTAGGGATCTAAAAGTATACCTGCCAATTTATCCTCCAATTCCTCTTCTAGGTATATATCCAGAAGACCAAAAATCACTTTATAACAAAGATATTTGCACCAGAATGTTTATTGCAGCCCAATTCATAATTGCTAAGTCATGAAAGAAGCCCAAGTGCCCATCAGCCCATGAATGGATTAATAAATTGTGGTATATGTACACCACGGAATATTATGTCATTTCTTTCATGTGGGAACAAGTAGGTCACCTCTAAGACTATTAATTATCATATATTGATGATTTTATCAAAGATGCAAAAAGCAAATTCTATTGGTGGGTGGAGAAAAGACCATCTCATTGTTGTTAATGTGGTTTTTTATGTAAAGTATACTCATTAAAAATATTTTTAAGTTCATGTCTCTTACACAGATGTAAACAATGCTGTCATGCATATTTAAAGGTAAAATAGCAGAAGATGTCAACAAATGGAGAACATACCATGCTCATGGCTGGGAAGAACTAACATCCTTAAACTGTCCATACTACCAGGTGGTGCCTGTGGCTCAAAGGAGTAGGGCGCCGGCCCCATATACTAGAGGTGGTGGGTTCAAACCTGGCTCTGGCTAAAAACTGCAAAAAAAAAAAAAAAAAAAAGTCCATACTACCCAAATCAATCTATAGATTTAAAGTGATATCCAATGTGATACTTTAAAGATATGGAAAAAATAGTACTTTAATTCACATGGAACAACAACAACAACAAAAAAAATGAACAGCAAACATAGTTCTTAGAAATAAAAACAAATCTGGAGGCATTACATTGCCAGACTTCAGGTTATATAACAAGGTTATAGTGATCAAAACAGCATTGGCACTGGGACAAAAATAGAGACATAGATCTATGGAATAGGGTAGAGAAGCTAGAGAAGCTAAAGATGAACCCAGCCACATATTGTCATTTAATCTTTGATAAGCCTTACAAAAACATGTGATGGGGAAAAGAATCCTTATTTAACAAATGGTGCTGGAAGAACTGGTTATCTACATACAGAAGACTGAAACTGGACCCACACCTGTCACCACTGGCAAAAATCGAATCTCCTTGGATAAAAGATTTAAATTTAAGGCAAGAAACCATAAAAATTCTAGAAGAGAACGTGGGGGAAAACACTTGAAGATATTGGCTTGGGGAAAAACTTTATGAGGAAGACTCCCCACCCCCCCAGCAATTGCAGCAATACCAAAAATAAATAACTGGGACTTGATCAAGCTAAAAACTTTTGCACAGCTAAGAGTACCACAAACAAAGCAAACAGACAACCTTCAGAATGGGAGATTTTTGCATATTGTGAATCTGACAAAGGCCTGATAACTAGAATGTACAGAGAAATTAAACAATAAGAAAAGTGCAAACAACCCTCTCTATAAGTGGGCAAGACATTTGAAGAGAAACTTCTCCAAGGATGACAGACGAATGACCAACATGAAAAATGCTCATCATCTTTAATCATCAGATAAATGCAAATCAAAACCACTCTAAGATATCACCTAACCCCAGCAAGATTAGCCCACATCACAAGGTCCCAATACACCAGATGCTCGCATGGATGTGGAGAGAAGGGAATATTTCTACACTGCCTGTGGGATTACAAACTTATACAGCCCCTTTGGAAAGAAGTATGGAGAATCCTAAAAGATCTATAAATAGACCTTCTATTTGACTCTGCAATCCTACTAGTAATTTTCTACCCAGAATAACAAAAATCACTTTACCATAAAGACATTTGCACTGGAATGTTTACTGTGGCTCAATTCATAATTGCCAAGTTGTGGAAGCAACCTAAGTCATGAAAGGATCAACAAGCTGTTGTACATGTATACCATGGAATATTATTCAGTCATCACAAAGATGGAGACTTTGTATCTTTTACCTTTACCTGGATGGAGTTGAAATACGTTCTTCTTAGTAAAGTATTGCAAGAATGGAAAAATAAATATCCATTGTACTCCATACCAATTTTAAATCAATACATAAACAATTGCATGTTCCTAAAAACAATAAAACATTATAGTCCTCTAAAGGTTTAGAGGGAGAAGAGACGACATACGGCAGAAAGAGGGAGAGCATGAATCTCAACTAATATGCACATTGTGAGGGTGTATAACATGCCACCATGGTGAGAGACTCTTCTACAAATGAAACTTCACCCTGGAAGTGAGAACAATGTAAGCTGAATATTATACCCTCATATTAATTTAAATAAAGTTTTTTTTTTTAAAGGTAAAATTTTGTCAGTAAAATACAGTCCCATCCCTGAATAATCTCTTAATTTTAATTAACAAAGCTCTCATGGAAAACAAAATATGTAACAGTGATAGCCAAGTGAATTAAAGTATGTAATACCAAAAAGTAAAAGCATGGGAAATAAACAAAAGTATCTGCCTGAATAGCAAGTAGAGGACAGAATGTGTTTATTGGGGATAAAAGGACATGTGACTGCTTCTGTGAAGAAAAAATTTTAGTGGAATTTGTATTATCATTGACATACTAACAAGTAAAAGGTTTAATTTCAGATTCCTTCCACTGGCATTCTTATAGTTTGGCTGTCACTGATAAGACTTGTGTGAGCTCTGGGAGTTTGCAAGTTGGTGATAAATATTCATCTGTATCCCCATCAATGACCAAGAATCAGTCCATGTCTACAGAATTGGGACAGAGGAAAGTGACAGATAAAGAAAAGAATATTGGAGCTGTGTTTGTGTCAGAGAATGCTCTCCATGACCTGTGTGAATCACAGGCACCAGAAAACCAAGAGAGAAAAGAAACTAATAAAGAAGCATAGATAGTTCAGTCATGGAGTGCCTGTGCTTGGCTTCATAATACCATAGTTATGGCAAATCATTTTGTGACAAAATGTCCAATTAAAGTATGTATATGCAAATATAACTTCTATTTCTTTGAAAAAAATTTATTTTTGCTATTTTCCTTCATGCTACTAACTTTGCCTGAAATCATTTTTGGGTATTAATTTTATCTCAGTGAAATATAAATGTATGGTAGTGTGCAAATGGTTCTCTTCGGACAGGTGGAAGTAAAACTTTGGCATGGAGGACAGATAGACATGTTCTTCATTCAGCTCACAGTGGTGGTAAGGAAAGCCAGTGCAGCAGTTTCCCCCTAGCAACAAATCCCTTCCCTTTATACCCATTGAACAAAAGTGGCAACGTGCCAACAATTACAATATAAGCATCATTGTACATAGTTATGTTTATCTAAAAGCCCAGGGAGCCCATCCTACCTGTTGAGAGGTAGGTATGGGAGAGCCCAGACAGTTTATCTTGTCTCATTCCAAAGGCTATGGGCAGGGAAGCCCAATTGTCTGTCACCACACTCTACCCTGTTGGGGTTTCTTGCCTCACAATCTATATGTTTGATTCTTCTACAAGTGTCCCTGAGGGAGTAGTGTGGAGCAATACAAACCACAATAGCATAGGACAATAAAGGAGTAAGTAATGGCAAATACAATAACTAATACTGTTCTCCAACCACTGGTAAGGGAAGCTCACCATTCATGTAAGGGGTCATCAGTCAGGAGTGTAATGCTCTGGGTTTCTCATGCCAGGGCATTCAAACTCTGGCTGACGTTGTGGTGTGCATCAGAGATGGCACAAACACCACCTTGAGAGGCAGTGAACATGTCCAGGGCCATGCATATCTGCAACACTACCTTCTTCATTTGATACATCTCAGCATCCAACAAGGTCAAGAGTCTTGTGCATGGCATTCAATGCCCTAGAAAGTATGCATGGCTAAGGCCTCTGTCTCCCATTGGTTGCCTATCACTCCCCCTTGAGGTGAAAAGGAGGCCAGAGGTGAGAACCACAAAGCACTTCTTTTTACCCACAATGTCTTGCTCTAGGACATTTATTCAAAGTGGAGTATATTTTAACAGTTAAGTATAGCCATCCCCACATATGTGTACGACTAGTCCACTTGACTGCTAGATTGAGCCATACATAGTACCCCAAGGCACAGGGAAAGCCCTGGTATGGTGGTGTTGCTGGAATTTCTCTATGTTGAGTCCTTGGTCTTGGGATTCAAAGAATTAAACCACAGATCATGTGGATAAGTGACAGGATAGAGTGTACTGAAAGAGAGCAAGATTGATAAACAGGATAAGCAAAAGAGGATGAATGAAGAGGGGGGATCAGACCCTCTAGCAGCAGGGAGGGGAATCCAAGTGGGAAGCCCCCTGAATTTTCAGCCAAGGGAGTTTAAATGCTTCTTTTCCTGTCTTGTGGGCAGGGCGTCTTGGGGAAGTTTCTAACAATTGGCCAGAGGTCTTAGGGTAGAAAATAATCCTACTCTAATCCTAAAATTAGCACAAGACTATATTCCTTGCAGTTTTTTCCTCAAGCAAGGAATTAGTGTGTATCCTTCCTACTCCAGGAGAAACCACCCAGAACCTTTCAGGCTTCTTTTTGTTCATGACCGTACTAGATCCCGTGGGATGTGGCCTGGAAAGGGTGGCCTGTTTGAGTCTAAAGATGGGGGTCTGATTTTGGAGCTCACCCAGACTTAGACAACGGGGATCTCTGTCCAGCTCTGAGTGGTGGGCACCCTGTATCAATGAGGATGGTTACTCCAAGTCCCTTCCTGGGACACCTTCTGACAAAGGATTGAAGGACTTTAGCCCATGAAAAAGCACTACATACATACAGCTGTAGTGCCTGCTAACTCTATGACCTCTCTAGTCAGCCAGCCAATGCTATCCCATATGGAATAGCCAGTCCATGGCCATGGCAATTTACTTGCTCATGCACCAGTGAGAAGATGTGTTGTCTTGTAGTGTTCCATAACGTGGTGACATCAGCTTATGTCCATCTCTGGAGCCATGACCTCTTGCTGGCTAATACAAGTCTAATTTTCCATGGCAATCCATCACCAACTGTTATGGGCAAGTCAGTACAAACCCAGCAGGCTGATTGACAGGAGACCAAGGCTGTCATGTGTGTTCAATCTGCCAATGCAATTGTCCATATGACCTATGGATGGAAAGAGAGGTTACAGGCACCAGCAGGGGGGATTATGTCCCCCTGGGAGTACATAAGCCAAGGTTCCATTAGGTGACAGAACCGTGACTGCTAATGACAGCAACCCTGGCCTTTCATACAATACCTGGGCAGCATGCACAGTAGGATTGGTTGGCTCAACATATAATGAGGCAAGAGAGTAAAAGCAGAGCTAAATTCTGTCCTAGTCACAGATGGTATGTGCTGGACCTTGTAACTTCCCTAACCTTCCATTGCCTTTGAGGACAGGTAGCCCGGTACCAAGGGCATGGGCCAATCTGACCTTCCCTTGAATCACAAGACTTTCACATCTGTCACGTCTCTCACATCTTTCATGTCTTTCACGTACACCCAAGCCCTAAATATGAATAAAAGTAAGGCAAAAGATTGAGTCGGTGGACTTGGTTTTTAGAACACTAGTCTACTGAGTCTCCCAACCGGTGAATAAAGCCACTTCCTCTTCCAACTGGTGCCTAGATTCTTTTGTCTGCGTCGGTTTCCTGCTACATTTCTTGGTTCCCTGACTGGGAAGCAGGGCTTGGTGGCAAACTGTGCAGCCAGACTCTTTGGGTCGGGTTTTCCCACCCTGTGGACCACCCCCACAGGGAATTCCAGTTGGATTGGCCACGCAGTCCTCACAGTGCTCCTGAGACTGATCCTCCCAGAGGAACATCTTATCAAGACTGAGCTGTGGAGGTCCCTGCAGTGGGTCACTGCGGAGGCTGAGCACTGGGGAGGAACCAGCAACAGGCAGCACCAGGATGTCCAGACTAAGGTAGGATTTATTGGGGCCCACTACATTTTTAGTGGAAAAAGGAGCCTACTCCTTGGGGATTAGGTCGCCAGCAGATGGGAGATGTGTGAAAGAGTGAAGTGTGATGTGCATCTTGGTAAGGAGACCTTGGGTGGGAGATGGGGAATGAGCAAGGGAAGCCCACCCCACTGGCTACCATGTTGAAGAACGTTAAGAAGGGAATTGTAGGTGACTATCAGTTTACTATGGCACCAGAGAAGCTAAAAAGTCTTTGGGAATGGGAGTGGCCCTCTTTTAGGGCACTAAAGCATGGCACAGAGTCACTGGAAGAGGGGGTCACCCCGACCAGTTTCTCTGCATAGATATTTGGTTACAGTTAGTAGTGAACCCACAAAGTGAACCATCACCTTGGTTGAGAGGGCAGGGCATGACAGTGCTAGTAGCACAGAGACAGGAAGGGAAAGTGCTTTCTACCCAACCTAGAGTAGTGGTGCCAAAGATACTGCCAGACCCCATGCGGAAGGACCCCCTGGATGAAGTTCCACCACCCCCATACAGAAAGACCGCAGATGGTACAGCCCCTGAGGAACCGATTCTCTCTCTCAAAAACAGACTGAGCCACACCCAGCCCAGTTAGGTGCCCCTCGTGCAAAGAAAGGAAAAGTCCCAGGAGGACCGCCCCCCACTTAGCAGCTCCACTAAGGCCTAAACCAGGAGTCCAGATGCCCCTCAGAGAGACTAGACACACCAGAGTGGATGAGGATGGGCACATGGTCAAACAGAGAATATATCAGCCATTCACGACCACAGACTAACTGAATTGGAGGCATCACACTCCTTCTTACATTAAGAAGCCCCAGGCTGGCTCGGCACCTGTGGCTCAATGGGCTAAGGCACCAGCCACGTACACCTGAGCTGGCAGGTTCGAATCCAGCCTGGGCCCGCCAAACAACAATGACGGCTGCAACCAAAAAATGGCCGGGTGTTGTGGCGGGCGCCTGTAGTCGCAGCTACTTGGGAGGCAGAGGCAGGAGACTCGCTTGAGCCCAGGAATTGGAAGTTGCTGTGAGCTGTGATGCCACGGCACTCTATCCAGGGTGACAGCTTGAGGCTCTGTCTCAAAAAAACAAAACAAATAAACAAAAAAA
>CAUYRH010169301.1:0-32318 GCA_963574655.1 Perodicticus potto
AGTCTAGGCCCTCACGTGCCCTCTGAATGTTTAACTTGCGTTGGAGAGGTAGCCTTTATATCTCTGTTCTGGGCTGTGAGAACTCTTTGCAGTTTGGGGGCATACCAGTCTGAGGTTGATCTGGGCCCTGTCCCTTCTGAAATGGCAGTCAAAGCAAGTTTTCTCTGCCTAAGGACAAAGCTGGTTTCCAGTCCTAGACAGCTGGTCAAGGTAGGTGTAGTGTAGGTCAGCCTTGGCCCTCTGCACTTCTGAGGCAGGGGAGAAAGGATGGACAAAACTTCAGAGAACCAAGCAGGGGGAATCCTGGGTAAAGAACAGGATCTTGTTCACTGTGTAGTCAGGCACCATTGGCTGAAGAGGTGATTGATGACAGATGGGTCAGCTACAGTAGACATGTCCCCTAGGTCATGGTCATTCTGAGCAATCTTCCGAAGCGCTCGCCTCATGATTTTTCCTGAGCGGGTTTTAGGCAAGCCAGGTGCATTCTGGATATAGTCCGTTGTGGCAATGGGGCCAATTTTTTCTCTAATCTGCTTCTTGAGCTCCTCGGTGAGGGTGGGGCTGAAGGTGTGGCCATCACACAGGGTAACAAAGCAGTAGAGGCATTCACCCTTCACAGGATGGCCCACCACAGCTGCCTCTGCAACAGCCTCATGTTCCACAAGTGCTGACTCCACCTCTGCTGTACTCAGCAGGTGTCCAGATACATTGAGCATGTCATCAATCCTGCCAGTAATCCAATAATAGCCATCCTGGTCCCGCCGGCAGCCATCTCCTGTAACATAGTACCCAGGGAACTTCTTAAAATAGGTGGTCTCAAAGCATTCATGGTTCCCATAGACTGTGTGCATGATCCCTGGCCAGGGCTGCTTGAACACCAGATAACCTTCAGCTTCACCTTCCAGCTCTTCCCCAGAGTCATTCAGGATTGCAGGAGCTACACCAAAGAACGGGAAGGTAGCAGAACCAGGCGTCATAGGTGTGGCACCAGGGAGGGGAGTCAGCATGTGACCGCCTGTCTCTGTTTGCCAGAAGGTGTCCACGATGGTGCAGCGCTGGGCACCTACCGCCCGGTGGTACCACAGCCAGGCCTCCGGGTTGATGGGTTCACCCACTGTGCCTAGTACCTGCAAAGATGCCCAGCTATGCTTGGTGACAGGCTCATCTCCATACTTCATGAGCAGATGAATGGCCGTGGGTGCTGTGTAGAACTCGGTCACCTTGTATTTATCCACAATGCTCCATAGGCGGCTCACATCCGGGTATGTGGGGATCCCCTCAAACAAAACACTGGTGGCACCATTGGCCAGTGGCCCATAGGTGACATAGGAATGGCCAGTGATCCATCCAATGTCTGCTGTGCAGCAGAACACATCCTCCGTGTGGAAGTCAAACACATACTAGAAAGTTGTGGCCACATAGAGCATGTAGCCTCCAACTGTGTGAACCACACCCTTAGGTTTGCCTGTGGAGCCACTGGTGTACAGAATGAAGAGTGGGTCTTCGGCATCACACCACTCTGGCTCACACTCATCCCCTGCCTCTTGCATGAGTTCATGCCACCACAAGTCAACCCCTTGGTTCCATAGGATCTGCACATCTGGGCATGGCCTCTTAATTGGGGGAGACTGGCTGGGGGAGTCACCCATGCTCAGCTCTGCCCGCCCCAGGTGCTTGACCACAATGCAGCATCTCACTGAGAAATCCTTCTCCTGACACTTCTCCAGAGCCTCGTCAGCCAGCTCCTTCAGGTTCACAAGCTTTTCCCCCCTGTAGAAGGCATTTGTAGTAATGAGAAGGCTGCAACCAGAATCCAGGATCCTTTCACATAGAGACTCTGCAGAAAAGCCTGCAAACACAATGGAGTGCAAAGCCCCAAGGCGGGCACATGCCAGCATGGCTATCACAAGCTCTGGAATCATAGGCATGTAGATGGCCACTCGGTCACCCTTCTGAATGCCCTGTTTTCGGAGAACATTGCTGAACTGACACACTTAGATCAGAAGCTCATGGTATGTGATCCGGTAGTCTCCCCTGGCTCATTGCCCTCCCAGTAAAAAGCGACTTTATCTCCAAGTTTTTTCTCACGGACATTTCGATCCAGTACGTTGTAGCAGATGTTAGTAGTTGCTCCTTTATCCACTCAATGAAGATTTTGCCTTTAGTCACATCGAAGTTGTACTGGAGGAATGGGCCAGGACATGGGGTCTTCCGGTAAAATTCTTTGGCAATGTCTCCCCCAAACTCCCTCGGCTCCTCCACAGAGCGCCGGTGCAGCTCGCGGTAGAGCTGCAGCGAGGGGACGTGCGCGGAGCCGCTGACCTCGGGCGGCGGAGACCAACTCTGCGCCTGCCCTCCGGCTCCAGATTCATCCTGGCCCCTGCTCCCGCTGCTACTCCGGCCCAGCTCCTCGGGAAGCCCCATGGCGTTGACATATCCATTCTTATTCTTGGTTACCCTGATCCACACCCACAATCACACACATATGCTTTTTCATTTTCCCAAAATTGGATCACAATGAGTGCAGTAGACTGAACTTTGTGCCTTGCCCTACCCTAATCCCCAATGTAACAGCATTTAAAGGTGGGTCCTTTGGGAGATAATAGGTTTAGATGAGGCCATAAGGGTAAAGCCTCCATTAGGGGATTAGTGCCCTCCGAAGGAGATGAAGGGACCAGGGAGCTGTCTGCCATCTAGTGAGAAGGCTGCTGTGTGTGAACCTGGAGGAGGGCCTTTACCATAAGTGGTCATGCTGGCACCCTGATCTTGGACTTCCAGATTCTAGAACTGTGAGAAATAAATGTTGTTTAAACCACTCAATATAAAGTATTTTGTTATAGTAGCTCAACCTAAGACAACGAGCATAATGTTTCTTTCTTTCTTTCTTTTTTTTTTTTGAGACAGAGTCTCATTTTGTCGCCCTCGGTAGAGTGCTGTGGCATCACAGCTCACAGCAACTTCCAACTCCTGGGCTTAAGTGATTCTCTTGCCTCAGCCTCCCGAGCACCTGGGACTACAGGTGTCCACCACAATGCCCAGCTATTTTTTTGTTGCAGTTTGGCCCAGGCCGGGTTTGAACCCGCCACCCTTGGTATATGGGGCCGGCACCCTATTCACTGAGCCAGAGGCGCCACCCAAGCATAATGTTTCATTATATACTTTCGCTTAGAAATATTAACGTTTTCTTATGCCAACAATTTTACAACATTTTCATTGACGCAAGAATATTCCTTATGCCTTGATTTATTTAAGCAATTTACTTCCTGGAATTTTTTATTTTTATTTTTTGCTGTTGTTTGCTATAATAAAATAATACGATGTTAAAGAATTTGACCCACAAGAAACAATAATTCAAGCCCTCAATTTTCCCTGGGTAAAGACACTGTGTCCATGTCCCAGCAAATTCTGGGGACACATATCAAGCTCCTCCAAGCTTGGCTTCTGTGGCAACCCAAGATGGTCCTGGTGAACTTCTGCAGACTAGTTGGCAGCTGTGACAAGAAAGAGGCCAGCTTCGCTCTGGCTGTGGCAACCCAAGATGGTCCTGGTGAACTTCTGCAGACTAGTTGGCAGCTGTGACAAGAAAGAGGCCAGCTTCACTCCTAGAAAATGCTTCCCAGACAATCTCAGAGGTTTTCCCTGTGCCCCTCACTTGGAGAGGAGTAGGGGAAGGGGGGAAGAAATATCACGGCACTTTCTCCTAGTCCCCCTATCTCACTTAAACCTCATCTTTCTCTTAAATAATCTGGAGGAAAATGGTGAACTAGGAGTTGGAAGACCATTTTTCAGCTAATTTTTTTTTTTTTTTTTTTTTTTTTTTTTGTGGTTATTGGCCGGGGCTGGGTTTGAACTCACCGCCTCTGGCATATGGGGCCGGCGTCCTACTCCTTTGAGCCACAGGCACCACCCCCTCAACTAATTTTTTTTAAAGCCATTCTATACAGTGCTCTGTACCACTCTTCAGAATTGTAGAGACTGAGCATTCATTGTTCTCAGTTTCGTAGCTTTGACTGAAATTCCAAGATATAGGAAATGTTGTATTTAACAATCCTTTATATATCCATTAAATCAGACTGGTAAATTATATTCAAGTCCTCAGTATTTTTGTCTTATCAATTTGTCAAGGACTGAAGGAGTCATAGTAAGTCTTTTACTGACACTGTTTTTGTGTCCATATCTTCTTTTATTTCTGAGGGTTTCAAACAATCCAATACCATATTTTTCAGTACAAAATGCTTCATAACATGTCTTTTTCGTGTATTTTATGCTGATGAAAATAAATATTTTGGTTTGGTTTAATGATTCTGCTATCTTATTTTGTGCGTCATTTTTTATCATTTCTTTTTCCTTTAAAAATTTTTTTCTAAAAAAAAACCCTTTTTTTTCTATATAGATGACATATTCCTTGTTCTTTAATTTTCCCCATAGTAATTTGGAAGGCATACATTTTGTTTTAAAATGATGCATACAATCCCATATTTTTCAATTATTATCATAGAGAATGACAGTATCATTTTAAGTTAAGAATATCAGGGTACTTTTACTTTCTCATATTTATCTTTCTCCCATACTTTGTCCACCGTACATACTTCCCAAGTTTATGTTGGTATAATCTGCAACTGCAAACCTTACTTGAAAAAAATTATGTGTAAAGCATCACAAGAATGGAGAAGCAAGAATCCAGAGAATCCAATATACTCAATTCTAATATGAAGGTAGTAGATGATCTAATTCAAGGTGGTGGTGGGAGAATGAGGGAGCAGGGAGAGGGGGAGGATGTGGGGTTTTGGTGTATGGCACACCTCTTGGGGGCAGGACACAACTATAAGAGGGACTTTACCTAACAAATGCAATCAGTGTAACCTAATTCTTTGTTCCCCCAATGAATCCCAAACAATTAAAAAACATAAAAAATTATGTGTTAAGAATTACTTGTAACAATTGTATTATGAAAATTACCAGATGGCCAACAGGAGTACTTTGAAGGTGACCCTAATGATATTCAGCAATGAGGTACATAGCATCTTTTTTAGGATGAATTCCGAACTTAATTGTCTGACCTTGTATGTTTTGTAACTATACTTACAACAGCTACGTTTAATTCATTTTATGCTTTAATTTGTTCACTATTCAAAATTAACCTCTTCTAAACTGAATTATTTTTAAAAATTGTCTTTTAGCTTGAATGGGTCGTGAAATTTATATTTATTTATTTATTGTTAGAGACAGAGTTTTTTAATCCTCAGTAGAGTGCAGTGGTGTGACCATAGCTTACTGTAGTATGGAAGTCCTGGGCTCCTGCCTTGGCATCATGAGTACCTGGGACTACAGGTAAATGACATCATGCCCAGCTAATTTTGAAATTATTTTTGTAAAGATGAGAGTCTTGCTTTGTTGCCCAGGCTGGTCTTGAACTCCTGGCCTCAAGTGACTCTCATCTCAGCCCCCCAAAGCACTGGGATTGCAGGTTTGAGCCACCATATCCAGTCCAATTTTTCTTTAAAGAAAGGTTTGCAGGCATTTTGAGATTTTTTGCCTTTACTCATGAATGAAATTTGGCTTGTGATAGAGTTTTTGGCTAAATTTTTATTCTCAATATTCTGTAGATACTCTGTAGAATATGAAATGAATAATAAATTTCTCAAATTTAATATGTTCCAGAGAAGTAGGATGCCAACTTGAGGTAGTCTTCCTTTGCAGGTAATGTAAACACCCTGCTTGTTGAAAGTTGGCATGGGAAGGCATCCCTCTCTACATTGGGAGGGATGGCTGAAACTAAGAGCCATGAGTTTTTAGATCCTTGTCCTCACTCCTGCTTCCCTTTTCCTTTTGAGTTATTTCTAATTTCCATGACCAACAGTGGCCACTAAGGGAGAAGGGGAATCTTTTTCCTCTACCCTCTTAGACCAAGTACATAAACACTTCTCTTAAATCTGTGTGTCCCAGCTGAGTCTAAGGTCCATCATTTAATAAGGCTATGCTGAATGATAGCAGTTATATCATATAGAATAAGAATTATGATGGTGATAATTGTTAATATTTATCAAGTGCTTACTGTGTGCCTCTCTACTGTTTTAAGACCTCGATATGTATTAACTCATTAGCTCCCTAACTTAGTGCCTTGGTTCCTTTCCTTCTTTTTTTAGATACACCAGTGAGCACAGTAGGACTCTTTGGATTTCAGGATCAAGAGAATGAGGCTTAGACAGAGAAAAAAATTTCCTCTTCTTCTGTTAAAGGCCCAGCTTCCAAGTTCTTTTTTCTCATTTTAGAATCTTTTCCTTTTCATGATTTGACATTTGAAATATCCGTAACGTTCACAGGAAGACTCACTTTCTACTGACAGGGATATGACCTTACCCTATGTTCACAAGTGGACTAGAATGTGAAAACATTAACTATTCAATAGTAGTACACAAACCATAGCAGGACTTGTTTGCTTAATTTCTAAATTTTAGAATTATGTCTTTAGATGTATAAATCAAAATTTATCTAGATTTTTCACCCCTGGTACATGGTGAATTGCTTCCAATTTGCAATTATCTTTAGAGCTTATGATTCACTTATCTTGACTTTTCTTCAGGAGAATCGATACTTATGTGTTGGATTTTTATTGCCTTCCTTCCATATGTGTTATTTCTTTTTGGATAATTTTCATCTCTTTGTCTTTCTTCTTGGCATTCTGGAAGAATTTCTGATATTGATTCTTTACAAATGGATTTGGCTTCATGTGTTGTTTCTTGTGCTCTTTATTCTTGTTCCAGAGAAGTAGGATGCCAGCTAGAGATAGTCTCCCCTTGCAAGTAATGTAAACATCCTTGTTTGTCCAGAGTTGGCATTGGAAGGACTGTGGCTTTGTTTGCTAACTTCCAGATCCTTTTTAAATCCAGTCTGCTACCGTATTAACCTTGCACTTCATCTCATGTTTTACAGAGTCTGGTCTGTGTTGTCTTTGAACTTCTTTCTGAGAGCACAAAAGATATTCTGAATAGATTTTTATTTTCTTAAGTAAATATCTTTTGAAATTATGTTATTCTTTTACAGCTGGCACTCATTGTTTGTTTTTCTCTCACATTCCTTAAACCTTTTATAAATTCCAGGTTATTAGCTGTCTATTTATTGTTATTTAGGTTATTAAGTATGAAATGTCCAATTTCCTTAAGTACTAAGTTTGACAGTTGATATCTCTGATATTTCACTTTGAAAGTTCTTATCTTATTTTTATTGTGAAGGTAAAACTTCATTCTTTCAAACACATATTTTGGCTTATGATTATCTCCAAAAAAATTTTTAGAGCAATTGTGAAACTGTGGATAAGTCAAAAATCTGTGTTATTTTTGAATATAAGCTTCATCGTGGAAACAATACAGTGTGAACAGTTCAGAATACTTAATATCAACAAAGTGTTTGAGAATGATGAGGCTAATGAACACACAGTACATCAGTATTGAGAAGTTCCATTCTGGTGATTTTAATTGAGCCATGTAAATTCAGATTGTAAATGAGCCATGTGGGCGACCTGAGACCAAGGTGGACAGTGATGAGCTGAAAGCTGTAGGGGAAGTAAGCTAGGGGAAGTAAAGCCATCTCAACCTACACATGAACTAGCAGCAAGGTTTAAAATCACTCTTCTAATGAACCTGGACCATTTGAAACTAATCAGCAAGGTAAAGACACTGGATAGATGGGTTCAACATGATTTAAACGAGCATCAGAAGAGAAATGGTCTCCAAGCTTGCCTTTCTTTTGCTATCATGACATAAAGGTGAACCATTTCTATATAACATGGTTAGGGGTGATGAAAAGTGGATTATTTTTGACCATTGCAAGCATTTGGCATCTTTATAAAGATGAAGAGTCAAAACACAGTCCAAAACAGAATATTCATCAATAAAAGCTAACAATGTCTGTTTGGTGGCTGAGTGCTGTTATTACCCACTACAGCTTCATAGAACCTGGTCAGTTGATTGCAGTGGATGTCTACTGCCAGTTGGGTAAAATGATGAGGATCTTATGATGAAGCAGCCAAAATTGGTCAATAGAGACAGGCCAATCCTCTTGTAAGACAATGCTGACCACATGTCACACAAACAACACTGCTCCAACTACAGATTGGATTTGGAAACTCTCTGTCATCCACCGTATTCACCATAACTTGCAACAACTGACTACCACTTCTCCTAGGCTTTGGACCACTTCTTGTAAGGAAAAATATTCAATTCTCAACAAGCTGTGAAAAATACCTTTTGCGATTTCATGGCCCCCTTGCTCTCTAGGCTTCTTCACAGCTGGTATAAATAAGCTACTGTTGATAATTTAGGCATATCCTTTGATTAATTGTACTGCTTCTTGTCTGAAATATAATAAAGTTAACTTTATTTTCTTTTGTTTGTTTTGAGACAGAGTCTCACTATGTTGCCCTCAGTAGAGTGCTCACAGCATCACAGCTCACAGCAATCTCAAACTCTTGGGTTCAAGTGATTCTCTTACCTCAGCCTCCTAAGTAGCTGGGACTACAAGAGCCTGCTACCACGCCCAGCTATTTTATGTTGCAGTTGTAATTGTTGCTAGTGGCTTGGGCCGGGTTCGAATCCACCAACTTGGGTGTATGTGGCTGGCGCCATAACCACTGTGCTACGGGTGCTGAGTCAATAGACTAATCTTTTGATTTAAAATCAGACATTTTGTATTTAATGACCTATAATTTCCTTGTCTGTTACTCATCTGTAAAAATGAGAGCCTCATCTGTCACAGAATAGATGTAGGACCTGGCCAGACATAGTAATTAGATCAGCAGAATTAATGAAAATGTAAGGAAGAGTCTTTGAACTAGATAAGTAAATATCTTAAAAATATTTAGGGGGAAGATAATTAGCCTGTAATTCAAGAAAGATATAGCATTTTCTTACAACTTAGTGCTTCAGACTGATAAAATTAAAAAAAACGAAATTGGAGAAAATTGAGGTTCTCATTCACGAGACTTAGCAGTGGTTCTCAACCTTCCTAATGCCACAGCCTTTTAATATAATTCTTGTGGGTTGTGACCCACAGGTTGAGAACCGCTGTGAGAGAAACAATTGTTATAATGCCATTAGAACATCCTTTGTCATATGTCTGCCTTAAAGATGTAACTGAGATTTTTTTTTTGTTACATTTTATTCTGTTGGCACTGATGCCATCACTTTCTAATAGTTGTATTGGTCTAACTCAGTTCTGGAGGCGCCTCATGGTTTCTTCCATCTATAGATCTAGCCAATGTAGAGATGAAAATTGTAGCAAAGGAGAAATAAAAAATACAGCTGGAAAATCTGGATGGATTAGAAAAACTGAACAGTTTTCTAGAAAGCTTAGCGTCATGGACAATAGAAGGTAGAGAAAAAGAAAGAAAAAAAGAGAGGACCCTAAAACTCTGTCCTAGCTAGAGGAGTCATGACTATACATTATCCTTGGATGAAGGCTTCTCTCATGGAGACAACTGCACAGAAACGTTTGGAGCAGGTTATAAGACATATCACACACAATGAAATCATGAAAACAGAAAAAGAGCCAAAATTGTTGTCTTTACCTCAAAATCTTGCTTCTTTCTAATCTTTTCACAGTGACTGGGGAAGTCTGAGGGAAAATGACCAAATGAATGTTGGAAGTAATGCTACGTGACTTCCAAGGTAGGTCATAAAAGACATTGAAACTTCTTCCTTGATCTCTTGGATCACTTTCTCCAGGGGAATCCAGCTACTGGGTCATGAGTACACTTAAGAAGTCCCATGGAGAGTCCCCTATGGAAAGGAATCAACTTGGCTGCCATTAAATTGTTAGTCATGTGGGTGAGAGAATCCCACTATCCCAATCTAGCCTCTGATGACTACAGGCCCCATGGGTGCAGTGTACTTGATTGTTGTTTTTAAGCCACTATATTTTGGAATGATTGGTTACACAGCATACGTAACTAATACACAAGTCATCACAGGTAATATTTTTATTATATATTTGTGAAGCATAATATCTGGGCATCTGGCCTTGTAGCCTTTGATTTTTGTTTCTTTACTACTCACTGATTGTTAAGCAAAAGCCACATATTTTAGGATTTTGTTATAGCCACAATTAACCTCAATATACCAATTTCTGTTTACTGAAACAGATAAGATAATGCTAGATACTATAACAGATAAATCTTGAATCTCAATGCAAAAATTTCATTTTCATTTCAATAAAGTCCAAACATCCAATTAATGGAAATTGGCTGAGGTAGGGAGCCCTCTGGTCTACAATCATTCAAAGACTACTTGACATCTTCATCATATGGCTTTCAAGGTTCCCCTGGGTGACATTTTCAACACATGGATACCATCTTCAATATGTGGCTTCTGAAATTGCTATGGGTGACAATATCCAGAAATTCAAACAAAAATATCTTTTTCTTTCTTTATTTATGACAAAGAAAGTCTGCTTGCTTTCAAGTCTGTAATTCTTAGGACCTTCAGGGAAGAACTTCCCCGGATATATTACCATGTAATGTCAGCCTGTCCTGTTGATGGAGAGTGCTTAGCCAATTATCTCCTCCCTGCCCTGGGAGATGTCTCAGTCCTTATCCATTCATTCATCAAACATTACTGCATTTCAGACACTGTGCCAAGTACTGAATACTCAGTGATGTATAGGATAAAATCTCTGCCCCAAAGTTGCTCGAAGTCAGAGGAGAGAAAGTAAGTAAATAAGACAATTTGATAAGTGCCATGTTATTAGGGCACATAGTACTATGGGCTGCAAAGGCAGGAGGAATTAACTTTGTTTTGGGAAGCTTACAAAATTTCATAAAGAAGACAACCAAGCTATTAATAAATCTTGAAGGAGCTGATCATAGGAAAACAGGCAGGTCAGAGCAGAGTCCTGAAATGACCTCACATTTGTTCACAGCTATCTGCCAGAACTGTCCAATGGTTCCATAAGGCTGGAACCAGATGGTATCCATGTGTTGAAAATGTCACCCAGGGGAACCTTAAAAGCCATATGATGAAGATGTCAGGTAGTCTTTGAATGACAACTAGACAACATGGAGATGAGGCTGCAAAGGTGGCGTATCAGTGGGGCTCTTGCTGGCAAGCAGTAGGGATGATTTAGGCTATGTCAAATTAAAAAGATAAAAAGAAACTCTGGGGTAGGGCAGTAAACTGAAGGAAAGCTAAAGAACCACAATCTAAAAAAAGTGGAACAAAGCACCTGCTGGCAATCTAGGTAAGCAGGAACTAACTGTGAGTTTCTTCAGTAGTGTTTGCCAAAAAGAATGAATTCCTATCAATTTTCCAATTCTATGTTACTCTATGCAAGACTCACGTTTCAGGGAGACAGTATCTGATTGGCCATTTGGGCCAAAAAACCTGACCCTCAACGAGGGAAGATTGGGTAAACATGACCAAGACCACCAAGACTATGTTCAATTGAGGAAGGATGTTTCCTGTGGGTAAAATGGAGATATTATTATAAAAGAAGAGAGAATAGATTTCGGTCAGCTAGGTTGGCGTCAATTATTAAAGGGTTTGTAAGTCATTTTAAGAAATTTAGAATTGCGTGGGCAATGAAGAGCCATTGAAGGATTTTGAGCAGACACGATATATCTCAGGTAGAAGCTTTGGGCTAATTTTATTTTGTTATCAATTTATTTTTAGCTGTAATGAATGAATTTAAATCTTTCTGTAGTTCTCATTGACACGTAAGTGAAGAAATATGATTCTATCGTGCCTTTCCTAGGCCAAACAAGTATACCTTTTTTTTTTCCTGAGGTTTGTGTAGAGAAAGGGAGGAACCAATTGACCAAATTCCAACTGATTGGGACAGTTGTCATGTTCTTTCTGAATGAGATTCTCCTCCACCTCACCCAGTGATGTGCTGGCTAGAAAGAATCATTTGCTTAATTTTCAGGAATTTTGTGAGACAGTTGTTAAGTACAGTCATTAACAATTAAATTATTTAAACTTAAAAAATATATGGAACACAAACGTACTAAATGCTCAAACCTTACCGCTTCCTGTTGTCTATGCTTCTGAGGTTTTTTATATCCACTGTATGGTGGAAAAACTTTATGATGCTAGCCTCTTGTGCATCTCTCCCAACTCTGTTCAATAATATTATGTTGGTAGCTTAAAATTGGTAGTGATAGTAGAATTCAAAGCAAAGAAATTGGCAAACTCTACAAACTATGGCTTCTTTACTTTGGAGAGAGCTAGTTGTTATGCGTTTACCCATGCCACATTCCTGCCCTCCCTTCCTCAACTCCCCTTGTTTTCCAGGCCCTCAACTCCAAAGGAAAAATAACTAGAGATCAAGGCAGTCTCTTCACAGTCTATCTTGGCTGATAGGTCAAAAGAAAAAACAAAGATGGTGAAAAGTCAAGTTAGTTTTATTTGCTTTGTAACAATCTAACACATGACTATTAGCTCTGATACAAGTATGTGAAGGTTTGGAGAATACAGGACCACCATCCCAATAAAGCCTATTTTTCTAGAGATTTCTCCAGGAAGTTTGTTGTGAATGTGTTTCTTAGATGTGTCTTTACTCTGTTTCACAGATGAAAAAATTTGTAGAAAAAGGTAATGGAGCCATCTACTTTATTTTCTGGAAACTTTGTGAATTCTTCTAGAATTCTCTTTATCCTGGAGAAGTCCCAGAAGGCAGTGGGGCTGGAGACTATGCTATATTCCACTGCAATTTGTTGGCCACTTTCAGAGCCAAATATCACCCTTTCTCTGGCTTTGAAAGCTGCAATGTCTAGGGCAGTAGAGAGTGAATTGTTTTTCAAAAAAGTTTTTGTTTACTCTCACCCAAAGCTGAAACTCGAATTTTGTTTCCTTTTTCTCTTCCCTTCCTCAAGAACATATTTAGTTATAATACACTAACTGCAAGAAGGGAATCTCCCTGACTATTTTACTATCACTTCTAGGCACACACCTTCTATGGTTTACAGATTGTATTTACACTCAGAAGAGTTTTCCATCCAACCAGGCAAACCTTTTTCATCTAAATTTTGCTAACTTGTGCAATCATCTGCACATGATATGCATAGAAGTGTAGTTCAGGTTCAGGGGAAGGAGGAGGTTATCGGTGGAGTGGGCTGGGAGATGCGTGGGAATGGTGTGCTCATTCTTACCCGGAGCGCTCCTAATGACCCTCCTCAGGAACTGGGGAGGAGCAGGGATTCCCACTAGTCTTGCCTGGATATCCACATGGCTTGGACTGAGGAGTTCCAGCACACAGCTTTTTCAGTATTCATGGATCCCCTTCGGCCTTGAGTCAGAAACTGTCTCAGGGACTGATGCATCTCTAAACACACATCTCTAGCACACGTATGCTGAGTATCTTCAGCACCACTTTCAGTAACTAAATCCTGCATGATTAAAGATGTTCTTTTTTTGGTAGTATAATTTATATGCATTCAGGACTAGTCACCCCACTCCCCCATCCCAATTCACTTCCCTCATTTTACTGATTGTCTCACTTTTTGTTAACAATCTGTGCAGTATTTGAAAGTGATGAGTGTTCTGGCCAGGTGCAGTGGCTCACGCCTGTAATCCCAGAACTCTGGGTGGCGGAGGTTGGTGGATTGCTTGAGCTCAGGCAAGCCTGAGAGGAGTTCAGACCAGCCTGAGAAAGAGCGAGACCAATCTCTAAATATAGCCAGGCATTGTGGTGCCTGACTATATTTAGAGATATAGTCCCAGATACTTGGGAGGCGGAGGCAAGAGGATCACTTGAGCCTAAGAGTTTGAGGTTGCTGTGAGCTAAGATGCCACAGACTGAGGGCAACAAAGTAAGACTGTCTCAAAAAAACAAAGAGAAAATGATGACTGTCATTGGTTCAGTATACATTTTACAATATGGATTTACAAATTTGGATAATGCCTTCTTTCCTTCTTTTTATTTACAGATTAATGAGCTTTAAAAAGAAAGATACAACATCTTGTAAAGGTGGGACAGAACCTATCATTCGCCAACTAATGTAGAAAAAGTTGTTATATAGAGATCTTGGCATCCCCAGGGTTAGTAAGGGGAAGCCAGCACTCCTGACTTGAATGTCAGTGTTCCTTGTGGGTTCCTAGATGACACTGACTTCAGAAATAGTTTTCCAAGGCTGTGTTGGGTGCTTCACCTGTATGGCAAGGGACAAAATCATAGTCAAAGTAGATTGGCCTTTTTATAATGCCCAAAATGCTAGGCCAAGCTCAAAACTTTCTAACTGAACTGTGCCTCCATGTCACAGTTCTCCCCTGATGGAGGTGTTTCAACTGCTATCAGGTGATTAGCTCTCTGGAGGGTGTTACACTTCTAATGTCCTGCTATCTAACATGTCTTTTTATAGGACCTATGAGAGCCAGGAAGATTATAATTCTGAATCAGTCACAATTATTTGCCTCAAAAACAGATGCTGAGGGATGTGGCTGTGCGGCCTGCTGCAGGCCCAAGCTGCCTGTCAGTGGAAACTGGCAGCAGTTGGGTGGTAGCTTAAAATGGGACATCTTATTTCAGAGGATGAAAGTGATTGTCAACCTGTTCCCAGTCATTTCTTAAGGTCATAGGACCTCAGGTTCCTACTAAATGTATGGGGTTTAGATTCTGTTTTGAGTCTTTGCTGAGAAAAGTGATCTCTGGAGTGTCTATTCCATATCGAAAACCTCTCACTAGGTAAATGCAAGGCAGGTTGGGAGAGACAAATGGAAACCACTACCTGCCTTTCTTCCCAGTCTTACTGTTATTGGAGGAATCTCTCAGGGAGTGGCACCACTCAGCAGGCTCCATGTTGGCAGCCAACTCATTAATCTTTATGACACCCCTGGAGGTAGATAGGTGGCACATGCCATCTCTAGTCTGTAGACAGAAAACTGAGGTAAAGAGAGGTTAAGGGACAATAATAACAATACTACTAAATGGCAAAAATAGAAATAAAATCCCAATCCCTTAATGCCTGTGTCTGTTTCTTCCCAAATAGGCTTCCTCTTTTGGGGGAAAGTCTAGAAGGAAATATGGGGCAGAGGCAGGTATGAGCATTGAAGCAGGATTTGGCTGCTTCAGCCAAAGAAAGACATATACTTATATCCCAGCAGAGACAAGACCCGGCACCCTCACCTACAGCTATAAAACTAGTTCCAAATAGCACCAGCAGCGTCACTTAGAACAAGACATAATTATTTCTTTCTTTCTTTTTTTTGTTTGATTAGGTCCTGATGGAGATAGATTATTTTATTCTGGTAATGATCAAGCTATTCATACAATTCTTCCTAAATTGGGTGTTCAGGAGCAAAAGTGTAGGGACAATGGTGCATCCCTTGGGGTCAAGGATGGATTCTGGGTCTCAGGCTCAGATTTTACTACCTCTCTGACCATATCGGAGTATTCCATACTGCGTGGAATAGTGCTGCCTGCAAAAGACAAGATCAAGGAGCAGCTAGAAAGTCACATGACTATGAGATAAATATATCTTTTCTATTCAACATTCCTCCAATGAAGGTTTGTCCCTTCAGGACACCTCAGTTAAATATATTTTAGGCTTTCTTTTAAATACAAATTTTCCCAGGAGTAATTATCAATCATCCCTTAAAATCAATTTAATTTTTAAACTACTTTGCTTTAGAATGGGGCACCAAGGAATGGAAATATTGTCATGGGGGAGGAATGGTTTCAAAGAAGTCTTGCTTTGGAAAGTAGCATCTAGAATGAATATCTTGAAAGAAACCTTTAAGTGGGAAGTTAGAATGAAGGCAGCTTTTCTGGATACCTCTTTTGGATACCTTGGTGGTCTTCTGTTCGGATCCTTGCCATGTCAATGTGGTTTCTACACCTCCTACCTTATCTTTGGCACTATAGCCCATGAAGCATAACTTTGGTTTAGACAACCATCTTAGCTATCTTTCTCTCTTTGCTCTGGAAATTGCTAGGCTCTGGGTGAACCTGCTCCTGGTGTGAAACGTGTACTTGCACTTGATGATTTTCCCTGACTGACTCTATATATTTAAGGCAGGTGAGTTATGGGGGTACACGGACAGGAGACCTTTCAGATTCTTCTTGTTGTCTTTAGCCTCTCTGTCCCTTCCAGGGACAAAATTTGGATTTGGCTTGAGACTAGACTTTGGGACTCTGGCTATTTGAGTACATACTCCGTGAGAGGCTCCCCCCGCCCCCCTGTACTGCTCTGATGGCCCTTTTGGTACATCTTGTGCCAAAACAAGGGCTGAGTGCTGACTATCCTCATGTCAGGCCTAGGAGCAGGTGTCCACAAGCTCAGAATTGGGGTTGCCTCCAGCCCCTGCTGAAAAGGGGTATAGATTTTAGGCTGAGCCCTGATATTGGCAGAGGACAGTAAAGAAAAGCATCTTCTTTGCTTCAGGAAAGAAAGAAAACCCCAAACAAACCTATAACCAGGCCTCAAAGCCTTTCATCTCACAGAGGTTTTGGCATCTTGTTCTCTTTCCCTGATGGTACCCATGGCAGAATTCCTTCCATTACAAAGCATATCATGACTTCAGAACCCAGAGGCAGATGACCCAAAAGAATGGTCAGTGAGAACTCTGGACATCTCTTAGACTGATGATTTAAACCAAATATTCCAAAGCAGGGGAGTGAGGTGGAGCCACAGAAACAAGGTGAGACCATAAATAATAAAGCCAATTCTACAGGAAATCTGGGCTTATTACCATAGGCTGACATTTTTGCAAATTGATGCCCCAGTCTTGTCTCAAGTTCATTAACTTAGCCAAACTCTGTCACCCCAGCACTTACCTTTAACCCAGGTTAAATTTGGCTCTCACATATGTCATTTGGTCCATATGTTGTATTTCAAATTTAGCTGTCAATATTAACAGTTTTGGAAATTTCAATTAACAGTTTGGGTTTCTGGCTTCTCTTGAAAAAATCAGACTGCCAGGTAACACCGCAAGGTTCTGGTTATCTGCAAGTGAGCAGCAGCTGCCCTGCCTTCCATCTTTCCTAGCCCACCCCTCTCCATTGCCTTAGAGCAGGCCTGCATCACCAGTTTAAGTCACCTGCCTGTATTCTGTAGGTACTGAGTCCAGGATTCCTGAAATATGGTCACATGGTATCTGCTAGGGAACTGCTGGGGTGACACAGTCTGGCAAAGTTAATGAAGTTGAGGCAAGACTGGTAAAAGGCTATGAGGTCACCTAACTTCTAATTGGAAGAGATTCTGTGGAGAACCGGGGACAAAAGCAGAGTCTCCCATAGCCTCTGGGGTGGAGGAAGGCGTCCTGTGGGACTGGGAACTTGGATGGGACAATGGGTTTATCTTGACAGCCCTTCTACTGTGTACGGGAAAGGCAGTCTCCTAGTTGTATAGCACGCACTGCTCCAATGCAGTGCCCATCCAACCAGGGGTGGGAGGAGGGTAGGGGACACAAGACTGAAATTAAGCTGGCACCATTTCCTTTCACCTCGCGCTATATTAGCTTGAGCGTTTTCTTTCTTTGGCACCGCTTCATATGGTTAAATCGTCTGACCTGGCTCGGCTGCTGGCTTTGCTCAGCCTGCTTAAGGGTCTGCTGTCGTCTGCCGTGAGCTCTGGACAGAGCGAAGGCGTCTTCTCAGCTAGCAGCCCTGGCTTTGACACCTTCTCGGCCTGCAGCTCTTCTTTCTCCCCCTCCTTGCCGGTTCCCGGGGTCTCCACTTTCTCTCCGTCTGACACTGCCGCGGTCTCCAGCCCTTCCGCGGTCGCCTTCTCCGCCTCCTGCCTCTTCTCTCCCGCCTCGGGTTCCACCCCCTCCTCCGCGGGCTGCCCCTCCCCCTCCGCTTCCTGCGCCCCGACCTGGGCATAGGAGGGCAGAGTCTCTTGGTAGCCCCGGGCCAAGTCCCCTAGGGGCCCTGTGCTGACCTTTTCCTCGAACTGACTGAAGGGCTTGGCAGAAAGCGGGCTGGTTTCCACCATGCCCACCTCAGACAGAGGGAAATAGTGGGACACGATCTTCTCTTCTTCTAGCAGCTGGTAGCCCTTGGCCTTCTGGATGGAAGAGACGGCAATGGAGTGGAGAGACTTCTCCGGCAGCTCCCCCAGGGGCTGCTCCGCCGGCCTCTTGAAGGCAGACCGGATCCCCTTCAGGCCCAGGTGGCTCATCTCCATGATGTTGAGGAAGAGGGACACAGAGGCCACGGACAGCATGAAGAGGATGAAGATGGTTTTCTCGGTGGGCCGGGACACGAAGCAGTCCACCACGTTGGGGCAGGGCCAGCGGCTGCAGCGGTAGAGCGGCAGGATGCGGAAGCCGTACAGGAAGTAGTGGCCCACGATGAAGCCCACCTCGAAGAGCGTCTTGAAGACGATGTGGCAGATGTAGGTCCGCAGCAGCGTGCCCTCCAGCCGGAACTTCTTGGTGCCCTTGCTGCTGCTGCTGCTCTTCTTGGTGCTGCCCTGGTCGGGGGTGAGCGGCCCGCGCTCGCCGCCGTCCGCCGCCTGCTGGCTCAGCTCCTCCGCCTCGCGGGCCTTGCGCTTCTCCTCCATGCGGACGTGGTGCACGGCGTGGCCCACGTACATCAGCGACGGGGTGGACACGAAGATGATCTGCAGCACCCAGAGGCGGATGTGGGAGATGGGGAAGGCCTCGTCGTAGCACACGTTCTCGCAGCCGGGCTGCTGGGTGTTGCACACGAAGTCGGACTGCTCATCCCCCCACACGAACTCCGCGGCCGTGCCCAGGATGAGGATGCGGAAGATGAAGAGCACCGTCAGCCAGACCCTGCCGATGACCGTGGAGTGCTCGTTCACCTCCTCCAAGATGTTCCCCAGGAAACTCCAGTCACCCATTGCTCGCCCACCTAGGGAAGGGAGAAGGAAAACCTGAGCGGCCAAGTGCAATGCTGCGTCCTTCTCTTTAGGCTAACCCTTGGGGTACCTCTCCTTTCTGAGTCGCTGGAACAGTCGACTTGTAAGCAGCACCACTGTGGGCTGCTTCCGTGCGGGCTGGAACCAGGGGACAGAGGAGGCACAGAAAAACCAGCCTCCTCATCTGTAAAATGGGTTTAATATAATACCTGCCCTCTTTCCCTTTGCGAGCGGCCCGTAAGGATCGATGAGGCAGTGTCTGTATAATTCCTTCATCACCACCGAAAAATAGGGATTCATTGTTGATCATAAATAAAAGCCCACAGTAGGTGAATTTAAGTCAAGACAGTCTGATCAGGAGACCTAACTCTGAAAAAATATTCTTGTTTTTCAGGTGTCTAGGTTCCCAGCAAAATTCTTGAGTGTATAAAATTGTCCTTAGCCATCTATCTTACTTTTGACCTCGTCAGAATTTGTATGAATGGTATGTTTGAAGAGAATCGACATTGAATACCTGCTTTGGGGACCTGCCTTTTTTACTCCGTAGACTCCACGTCTGACACACAGTCCAGATCGTAGTAGGTGCTTGATGAGTGTTTGTTAACTATCTCCATCCCAACTCGTGAGAAAACTGAGGCTAAATGGATTGTCCAAGGTCAGGCGGTTAAATAGCAGCATTTCTGCCTGCGGTTGCACAAGCTGGGTCTTTTCCACTACACCGCTGAGATAAACTGCCTGCACTCAGAGCTACACGATTCTCTGCCTGCTGCACTCTTAATTTATGTTTTCTCTCCTCTAGGTTGAAATCTGGGAACCCTTCTTAATAGCTTTACAAATTGAGGGCAGTATATTTTTATTATTACTCTTTTAAATCTAAAGAACGGAGAGAGTGCTTGGGCAGGAGTCATGTCACAGGATGAGGAAGATCCACTGGGACACTTTTAGTGTCTCACAGGATGAAAAGTTTTCCGGGTCTGTAACACGTAGCCATTTTAACAGAGCTAAACATTTGGTCTGTAGAAAAACAAATACCATTAAACATGAAGTATACAATGCCCCTAGCACAGCAATGGCCAATGGAAGTGGGATTGAACTGATGGAGGGATGTGTGCAAACTGGGTCATTTCTTCCAGTGCAAACCTGTGACCTATGAAGGACTATGAACAAAACTTTCACCTCAGCTGGGGAAAGTTGTTCCTCCAGCTTAAACATCTCTAGAATTGTGAAGTTTGCTCTTCCTTGCTCTTAGACCACGGCAAAAAGCCATGTTAGCAAATCCTGCTTTGGGCTCCTTCCAGACATGCTCTGCGCTGTAGGATTGGGAGGCCATGGGACCACCATTTTGAATGACAGTGATAGTCGTTAAACACTCGAAAGAGTAGTACCTTAAATTAAGTATGACGTTCATCTTTAAAGGAGGATAAACAAAGTGGCATTTTAATTCCTACTTCTGACCTGTTATTTGAAGCCTGGCCAGACAGAACCTAGAGGCAGAATAGTAACGGCAGGCCTGGTAATGCCCAACCAATGCTCTCAGGCATACAGAACACTATGTGCTTGTTGGAGAGCAGAGGGCATCCTCCTCTTGGGGCCGCAGAAACTGCCAATTAGAGAGATTTCCTGCAGCAGCTTCTCTTCTCCTGGGAATGTGAGAGCAGTTATGGCATCCCCAATGATGAGGCTGGCACTGGGAAGAGTTCCTTGTAGGAAGGGGGAATTGAAAGTAGGAGGGAGTCCTCTACTCAGAACCAGTAGGTCAGAATCCCAGCCACAGGTATCTGCTCTTCACACTCCTCGGACTGCAGTTAAAGCTAGTGCTTGCCCTGCAAAGAGTGGCAACCATTCCCAGAGCCTTCTGGAAAAGAGGTGAGAAACATCACAATCATCTGAGCAGCCTGAGCATATAGCCCACTGGTGGCAGAGCTAGGATAAAGTACATTTCTTATCAAACAGTTCAACCTAAATTTTGTGTTAAGATAGCAATTTGTGACTTGGCATCTGTGGCTCAACGGGCTAAGGCGCCAGCCACGTACACCTGAGCTGGCAGGTTTGAATCCAGTCCAGGCCTGCCAATCAACAATGACAGCTGCAACCAAAAAATGGCTGGGCATTGTGCTGGGCGCCTGCAGTCCCAGCTACTTGTGAGGCAGAGGCAGGAGACTCGCTTGAGCCCAGGAATTGGAGGTTGCTGTGAGCTGTGATGCCACAGCACTCTATCCAGGGTGACAGCTTGAAGCTCTGTCTCAAAAAGAAAAAAAAAAAAGATAGCAATTTGTGTAATTTGCTCCCGTACAATCAAATATGGCTTTAATGAACTCTAAATCTAGTATCTTACTTATCTTATTAATAATATCTTTCTTAATCTTACTATCTTACTAATATCTCACCCCCACTGATGTATCGATTAAGTTTTGACAGCCTTACTTGTATGGTACTATATGAGTCCTTTTGAGTTTCTGCATGTATTTTCACTCATGCACCCACATGAACGTGGATGCTGAGCACACACTCTCAACATTGTACGTCATCTGGTCTTGTTTCCCCCTTTAGGAGCAAAAGCTCTTGTACAAGCCAACCATTTTGGCTTCATCCTCTGTAATCCATCAGGACACAGGACACAGCCACTCACAGAGTGGGAGCTTCATAGATACGATTGGATGGGACTGATAGTGACCATTCTGAAATCTGAAATTTCCAATTCCCAAGTGCATGTAATAGTAGTATGTCTTAGAGTTCAGGTAACTCCAATCCTTTTGCTTCAGCTAGCCATGGGGAGATTATGAACTTGCAAAAAAGCAGTACATACCAAAAAAATATAATAAATGGCTCCAAAACCAGCTGTGTTGAGACATAAAACTGCCTATTTTGTATAAGATCAAAGATATAAACGGTAAGGATAATGATTCTTTTTCTTTTTTAAATGAAAAGACAAGAGTTTAAAGGGAAATGATTCTTGACACGTGAGTATCATGGTAAGTGTTTGTGATATAAGACGTCCCTTCTGACCATCCCATTAGTAATTTCTAAGCTAAAGCCAAATAAGGCTGTGTCCTTCCACATACCATCCTGAGGTGCTAGGATTGTTTGAGTGCATTTTTTGTTTCATTCCAAAGTTTCTTTGATAATTAAAGGAAAGAAACTGTAATTTAGGACAAAATCTTTCTAGCCCCATCCTAATTGAAACAGGCCAACAATGCTGTTAAGTCAAGAGGCTTTAGAGGTGTTAAAGGGAAAGTGCCTTGGGCTTCTGACTTCTAACAATAAAAATTTAGAGGAAGTCAGATCAGAGTAGCAAGGTGTGCTAATGGAGCAGGGAGAACTCCAAACCAAAGGAAGAATATTTTTCTTATCTTCTTCAAAGAGACAATTCTCTGTTTCATTTTACTTGGGAAAATTTAGTGACCAGACTTATTATGGATGGAAAATAAAATGATGGAGTTCAAGCCTCCAACCCTATGGCATCCAGAGAATTACGCCTAGAGGTAATGATTCAAATACCACCTTATGTTTGGGTATCCTTTATAAATTCTTTATCTGTTCATAAATGAGACATCTTCACATATCTTATTTCAGTCCTCATAGCAAGCTATGAGACCAGTGGTTCTCTGACTTTGATTTTACAGACTGGTATAATAACAGCAACAAAATAGGGTGACCAACGCAAGGCTGCCAACTCCTTACTCTGCCAAACAAAGGCCTTAAAAAGAAGAAACCTATTAAATCACTGTGTCTACAGACTGTTTTCATCATCGTTTCATGAAAGAGGAGTTTAATACTACCAAACTAGAAAGGACATAAATTCAGATTAAAAGACACTCATATTGGGTTAGAACCTATTGTAAATAAAAAATCCCCACAGGTTTGTAAGTGAACCATTTAAATTGGTTAGAAAGTTCACTACGTTGTTTATTTCATGACTGTCACATTTTTGTCATTGGCTGCTGAAAACGTCATCTTGGGCTAGAACTGAGAGATGCACAAACGAGTGCTTGAGAATCAGTGAAGTAGGCATTATCAACCTCCCATACCAGGTAGGGAGATGGGCCAGGAGGTTAAACTCGTCTCCCGGATGTGAGCTGCAGTCTTCTGGCTCCAAACTCAATATAGCACAGCCGCCTTCTGACTTTGAATGGGCAGAAGAACAAATATACTCTGTGTTAGCAAGTTCCCCCAAACATTCAATGGCCTCTTACCACTCCCACTGGTAATGGAGTGAAGTGTGCCTTCATTCTAGTTTCTAGAACAGCCACTAACCAGCAGCTCTCTAGGCAGACAAGGGAACCTACTCCCAGGAAGAGTTTATGGTCCTTAGCCGGATACTTTCCTGTTTTTCATTCAATGCTCCAACATCAAAAATGCTGGCATGTCGCCTCCCCTATACCCATAGCATTCAATGATTATGACTATTACTCCTATTGAAGAGTTGGGGTGGAAAAGAACTATAAAACTCTTTCATAAACATTGAATACTTTGTTTAGGTCTCTCGGGATTCTTAGAGGCATATTAATTCATTCTTTTCAACTTTTTCCTTAAAAAGTTAAGCTGTCTTTGACTTGAAAAGTCAAACTCAAGAGAGTTTAAACATCTCCTCTCCCATACCCCCACACACTCCACTATTCCTCTCATTTCCAAAGTTCTGCCAACTCTGAGGTCAACTCCAAGAGGGTTTTCAGAGTTGTGCTGGTAAGTCCAGTCATATTAGCCCAGGACTAAACCTTAAAGGCAAGCTTTTCCTTTTTGGAGAAGACTATATGGCCCTTACATTAGGCTGGGAAAAAAATGAAGGGAAGGCCACAGACTAATATCATCCAAAGAAAACTTGCCGATGTGAGTAGTGTCCCGCGGAGAAATACACGCTGTCTTTCTCTCTTGGCGCTCAGCAGCAAAATGGCAACTTTGGCTTCTTTCCTTTGCTGCCTAAAAGCCCACCTCCCTCTCCTCTACCCCGCCCCTGCTGTGCTGCACGACTGAGCAGATATGACTGGATTGGCCCTGATGGGTAGGTTTTACTGTCCAGCAATATTTTAAGCTCCCAGCCAGACAGCTTTTTATGAAGGGAGGGATGTTTGGAAAACAATGGGAGTGAGAGAATGGGAGAGCTGTGTTGGGCACCAAGGGGAGGAGGGTTGGGAAAGCTGATGTGTGAAAGCTTAGTTGGGGCTTCTGCAGCCTCCAAAAGTTTCTTTTAGCAGCAGACTGGGCCTCTACAACATGAAGCCTTTGGCTTCTCTCCAGAGGGCATGAGCCTAGGGGTGTTTCCCAAGGCCTCATCACCAGCTTAGTGATGTTAGAGAGAGTAATAGGTCATCTGGGTGCATCCCTCTACCTCCGAGTCAGACTGAAAAAGACTGAAAGTCAGACTTTCTTTTGGTGGTTGGCTCTTGTGTCTCAAAACCTTCAGCAGTGGAGTTGTGGGTGTGAAAGGCTGGGATGGGCAGGTGGGAGGGGCAGATGTGGAGAGGCTGGTTAATGGAGACAAAATTACAGCTAGACAGGAGAGATGAGTTCTGTGTTCTCCAGCACCATAGGGTGGATATGCTAACTGCACTTATCATATTATACTACAAATATTCTTGAAAACAAGAGGAGGGAAATTTGAATGTTCACGACATAAGTAAGTGATAAATGTTTGAGGCCATGGATATGCTAATTCTCCCGATTTGATCATTACACACTGGGTAGACATGTATTGAAATATCCCTTTGTATCCCATAAATATGTACAAAAAATTATGTGTCAACTAAAAGTAAAAGGAAAAAATGATTTCTATAAAGATCAGAAAAAAAAAACCTTCTAATACTCCAATGAGTTTTGGTGCCATTTGTCAAGGTAATAACATTTCTCACCATGTTTCAGGCATAATTACAAAACTGTTGAGAAGCTGCAGTTGAATCAATGTCAGCTGATGCTTTTTGACTTTAGTACCTTCATCCGTGAGATGGGGGTATGATGTGCTACTCATTAAAGGGCTCCTGAATAAAATAGTAGTGTGGCTAAGTGGGGGGAAGCCAGCGTGGGGGGCGGGAACGTGTGTCTCTGAGGCCTACTCTCCCCCATTCTATTGCACTGATACACAAAGACAGGGTTTTGATTACATTTTCAAACTAAAAAAAAATCATCTGACAAGTTTATCGTGGAAACAATGTAGCAAAAATTGTTGAAACTTGGATTGTTTTAAGAAGTCTGCAATGCATGATTTCTAAGATGAAGACAATTTTGAGGGTAAAAACCAGACAAAAAGTCTAAGCTATTGTTTCGTCCCTCCCTATGGCCCGCTTTTCCTGCCCTTTCTGGTGTCATGGACATATTGCTCTTTGAGGGTGGTGGTTTGAAAGAGGAGGATATTAACATGGTGTGAGTCTCAAATTCTAGTTTTTTAAAAGTGAAAGTAAGATTATTCAGAAGATGTAGAAAATTATAAAGTCTACTCCACAGACAGAGCAAAGGCAAGTTCTCCCTACAGAAAAGAACCCCCTCTCCCTGATTCCATTTTTAACAAAATGTTCATTAGCCTACAACCTTATTTACTTTGGACTTCTGGTTTCTTCTGAACTCCCAAGTTTGAGTGCCCACAGTGACTAGTGCAAGGCATTCTAAGGAATTCTTCAGTTAAAAATAGACAGTCAGTCCATTGGTGAGAATAGATGCTTAGAAAAAAAAGATGGCCAAGGCTGTTACCCTAACTTCAACGGGGCAATAAATCAGAGGAAGGAGGAGAATAAATTCAATTATTCTTTCCTTTGAAAATATTCAGTACACGGTGATTCTTTAAGCTTATGTTGTCCCTGACATAGCCCCGATCCCTACCAAGCTTCTTTTCCAAGTGAACTTCCCCCCTTCCAGGGTTTCCCAGTCCAACATGGCTAATGTGGAAAGTGGCCTCATCTCTTGTCATCATGTCGTGAGAGGTGGTAGTAGAGGGCATGTTTGAATCTGGAAAAACAGGGAGTGTTAACAGCTCTCAACAAATTAGTCTGTCAGATTTGCACAAACCTAGCTTTCATATCTAGCACTTTCCTTTCTTATTTACTCTGTTTATGTAGAGATTATTAACAATGTCCAATTGATCGAATTATTTGTGTTGTCAGTTCTTCTGTTTGCAGCTGAAAAGTCTTATAAAATATAAACACTCAGTCACATATTTTTCTGGAAGAGTTTTGAAAGCGATGGGGTGAGAGGCTTATTTTAGCTGTTGCTGAGAGCTGAGTTGTCTATTCCTAATAGGAACTAGAGTCACTCTCTCGGGTCTTTCAGAAGGCTATCTTCTCATGGTGGCTGTATTGCACCATTGGATGTACATAAATAAATCTCTAGCTGAGACATACCCACATTCAAATGCAAATTCCAATTTATATTCTATAATGTTACAGAATAGATTATGAGATTATTGATGCTTTTGATAATCTACAAGTTCCTAAAATCAAGTTTGTGAACTTACCACTGTGCACTTACATTGGAAATACTGTAAAAACAACTTGGTAAAGTTTCATAACCTTGGCACATCAGCATCTCACAGTTGTGTTCATTCTGACATGTGGTGATGTCTTGATGATTGCTGTTCAGTATTATTGTTGCGTGTTTTTGTGTGCTGTCATGAGAACGTTGGGGCTTGAATTAGAGCAACAAATACTTGTAAATGTCTCATTAAATATGTCAAGAGTGGAAGTGAAATCAAGGAAGTGTTAGTTTAAGTTTATGGGGATAATGCTATTAGGACAATGGCAGTGTATAAATGGATTAAATGTTTTTCTGAGGGGAGAGAAAGCATCACTGATGAAGAGAGGTCAGGGTGGCCAGTAATGAGCAGAACTGATGAAAACATTGCAAAAATTCATCAAATTGTGTATCAAAATCATTAGCTAACTGTGAGGAGCATAGCAGACCAAGTAAACATCAATTTAGAAGCAGAAAAAATAAATCTTAACTGAAAAATCTTGGCCAACAACTCATGACTCTTGCATCATGACAATGTACCAGCTCATGCTGCACTGTCTATGAGGGAGTTGTTAGCCACAAACAAATAACTATATTTGAACACCCTCCCTACTCACCTGATCTGGCCCCCAGTGATTTTTTTATTTACCTGAAGATAAAGGAAATATTCAAAGGAAGACATTTTGATGACATTCAGGACATCAAGGGTAATATGGTCAGCTCTGATGGCTATTCTGGAAAAAGGGTTTCAAAATTGCTTTGAAGGGGGGACTAGGCATTGGTGTTGGTGCATAGCTTCCCAAGGGGAGTACTTCAAAGATGACTGTAGTGATATTCAGCAATGAGGTATGTAGCACTTTTCCTAGGACTTTTCCAAACTTAATTGTCAGACCCTAGAATGGTGGCATTTTCCCACCAGGGTGCATTTTGAAAACAATGGGGCAGTGTGGAAAGATTATGGATTTGCAGTCTAGAGGCTTGGTTTTGGATGTGGCTCTGCTTTTTATTTGTGAGCAACTTATTCAGCTCTCTGAGCCTTACTTTTCTGTGAAATTGAGACAATAATAACTTCTTATTTGTGAAAATAGGATGGTGGTTACTGAATCTAACCTACATGATTCTGTGAAACTCTGTTTGCTTATTGGTTATATTTGCTAGGATCTGAGTATGGCTGTGTCCTGCGCCCCAGGATCATGGTTTGGTTGGTTCTAAGTATATGTGACCAAAGTCACACTTTCCTCTCTTCCCACAGGGAAAATGTCAGAACTGGGAAAGACTGGAGTTTATTGGCTCTAACCCTCATTTTGTAGTTTTCCACCAGGGCTGGGTTTGAACCTGCCACCTTTGGCATATGGAGCTGGTGCCCAACTCACTGAGCCACAGGCACCACCCAACCCTCATTTTGTAAATGAGGAAACCAAGGCTCAGAGTGGAAATAACACCTCGAGGTTGCAGCATAGCTCTGAGGCCCATGTGCTTCCGAGGGCTCTGGGCGCCTCCATACTGGAGGCATAGACTTATTTAAGCAGCAGGCTCTGTCGGGAGAACCAGTGAGCCATGGCATGGGGAGAAGGGCAGAAAGATTTAAGGGGAATGAGGGGATCACCCTCAGTCACTCCCTGTGGTGACTGGAATTAATAAGTACAGAACCTCTCTCTTCCAGTTACTGGGCTGTGCAAGGGGGGATGGGTCTTTGAGAAAGACAGGACTGGGGAATGTGGGTGAACTAGACACTTCCCTGAGTATTTTAGGCCCAGCTCTGGGCAGTGTTTGGAGATTCATTCAATAAATATTTGTTGAGCTCCCATCCTGTGAGGTGTTTGGAATGCATCATTGAATCAGACAAAGATCCCCCTCACCCAGCAGAGCTCATGCTCTAGTGGGGAGGAGATGCTCCTATGGACACAATAAACTATGTAGCACATTAGAAGGTGCTAAGTGCCACCAAAGATGAACAAGAATGGCAGGGGGAGGTGGGGGGACTGGGAGAGGTGGTGCAGGGAGGAATGCTCAGAGAGAGCTCAGGGAGAAGGTGGGACCTGAGCAGACCTGAAAGAAGATGAGGGTGTAGGGGAGGCACAATCCAGGGTGCAGCAAGGAGGCGAAAAGGGCTGGAGCAGAGTGAGAAGGACAAAGTGTTGGGAAATGTAAATTTTTAGTCTCTTGATTGTTTATCCATGTGTGGTTTGTTCACTTGCACATCTTCAAAGCCCCCACACCAGCAAGAAATGAGATACTATCCAGCACCCAGTGTTGAGCTTTGCACTGCTTTCTACCACAGACTTGTTAAGCTGCCACTGAGCGCTTGGCGCCATGCTGGGAACACAAAGATGAATGGGGCTTGGACCCAGTTATGACACCTGGCACATGGAGTGTGCAGAGAGGCCTCAAATACATCTGCCCCAAGAGAGGGAGGATGGTGGACAGTGAAGTGTGCCCACCACACTGAATACTGGATCTGGACTTAAGAGATCCAGGAGTCTCCATCTTGTGAAACTGAACAGCAAAGTGGTTAATTCCAGGAGCTGGAGTTGCATCGTCTAGGCCAGGGGTCCTCAAACTACGGCTCGTGGGCCACATGCGTTGGTGTGAATTGTATTTGTTCCCATTTTGTTTTTTACTTCAAAATAAGATATGTGCAGTGTGCATAGGAATTTGTTCATAGTTTTTTTTTTAAACGATAGTCTGGCCCTCCAATGGTCTGAGGGACAGTGAATTGGCCCCCTGTTTAAAAAGTTTGAGGACGCCTGGTCTAGGCCTTGACACTAGCCAGCTGCCTAACCTTGCATAAGTGACTTTCCTTATGTCGGTTTCAGTTTTCTCTTGTGAAAAATGGGGAACAGTGTTTGCCTCAAAGAGCTAGTGATTAAATAAAACGATGCTTATGAAAGTGAGCTGAACTCTTGGCATAGTAAGCTCTTGATAAGTAGTAACTTCTGTTACTATTATCAAGAAGGTTTGCCTGCCACGGGAGAAAGGTCAAGGGTTCTTTGCTTCACCAGCACAGGGATCAGTCTTGCTTTTTGGAAGGCTGTTGTTTGTGCCACCTGGAGAGGACCAGGAGGCAAGCCATGAGATGGGGCCCTTTTTGTCCCTTTTCCCAGGCTGATTTGGCCTGAGCCAGAGATTCTTCTTTATCTCAATCATTTGGCTGAAGTTCAAGGGCTCTCGTGCCCTGAGGGCCAAAGGGTGGGCTGAAGAAGGGGAACTGGGAGCACTTTCACTTGGGAGAGGATTTCTAGCACAGACAGTTGTCAGGGCAAGGGAGGGCCCTCTATTGAAAGGAGCAGCTCATGCATGAGAGAGATCGTGTGGATTCTATAGAGCACAAACCCTCAGCCCAGGCTTCTCCTGCTAACAAAGTTATCTTTCCCAATCTGCTTAGGCAGAAGGGGATACACTTCCTGTCACAAGAGCAGGCAGGACCCAGGCCAGGGCTGGGCCTGGCTCTCAGCATGCCTCTCAACTCCTCCTCTCCCCCAACTAAAAGTCTTGGGTTCTCCCAGCTTCCCCATCACCTTGGACAGAGTTAGCAGAGTTGGCTTGGACAGACAGGCTGCAGAAATTGGCCACCGGCTTGGGGGAAGACCAGGCATTCTTGGTGCCTACAGAGGTGCAGAGTGAACACTGGAGGGGAAGGGCAAGAGGCTGCTGCAGTCTAAGATCCCCTGGGGTGGGGCAGTTGTGTGCTTTAGGTCAGAGGGCCTTAAAGCGTGTTTCCCCAGATCAGCAGCATCAGCACTGCCTGGATGGTGTTAGGAATGTATAGCCCCAAGTCCTCCCCCAGACCTGCTGAATCAGAAACTCTGAAGGGGGAGAGTAGCAAGCTGGTTTAACAAGCCCTCCAAGTGATTCTAATGCATGCTAAAATTTCAGAACTGCTGTAGGTAGCCACAGCTACTGGAATTGTTCAGCCTGGCCCTGGTCCCCAGAACTTTTGTGTTACAACACTCCCCACAACCCACGGTACTTTGTGATGCTCTGCTACCAAGATTGCATCCTAAAAACATTTCTTGGGGTCCACTCAGAAAAAAATATCTTTAAAGAGTTCCTAGCAGTCTCCCAGCTGCCAATTTGTCCATCCAACATATGGGATATCATAAATCAGAAGAGGAAAACAAATTTTGTACCTACTGAGTGTGTCCTTTAGGACTGAGGAGTAGGCACATTCTCGTCTTCATTGTCTGGAGACTCAGTGGGGTGAAGTAATGAGCTCACAGTCACAGAAAGCAAGTGGCAGCGCCAGGACTAGAACCAGATCTGCCTGGCTCCAGAGCCCACGTTTGCTCTGCGCTGCCCATCTTGTCTCTTTTAACTATGAGATTCCACCCCACAGTGCTGACTTTGCAGAGCATCTGAGGTCTCTGGGGTGTGAGCTAATTATTTAACATTTGGGGTGTTGAAAAACTTTTTCTGTGTGCTAAAAAACCAACATAGCTGCAAACATTTTCTAAACAGACCAGTTCACTTTACCCATATACAATTTTTTTTAGTGTGCAAGTATTCATGCCACACACTTAGAATTTTAAAAGAATTTGCATCAGTTCACTTTGCACATATTCAATTTTTTTTAGTGTGCAAGTATTCATGCCACACACTTATAAATGTGTGTGGCATGAATACTTGCACACTTAAAAAATCAGGCAATACAGCAGCATGTAGATAAAGACTAAGGGTCTCTCCTTACCCTCTTTTTTCTATCTGGCCGTCACTGTGATCACTCTTAACAGTCTGATCGCTCTTAATGCTTTTTCCATGTATATATGTATATAAATATAAATGAGAAGATGCATTGCAGATTATTGTGTGACTTGCTTTCTTCACTTAAGGTACTTTGATGATCTTTACAGTATGTACAGATCAACCTCATCCTTTTAATGTCTGCGTTAGTGTTCTATAGTAAGGACATCTTGCAAATTTGTTCAATCTGTTCTCTATTGAAGATGGCTTCCTTTTATTTTTTTCTGTTACAAAAAAATTTTAAATAATATCTTTGTGAATATATTTTGAGTATAAGTAGGAATGTTTCTGGAGCATGTATTCTTAGAGGTAGAATAGATTGTTGAAAAGACGTAAAACTGAGAAGGTGATAGGTTTGCCCATTGCTCTGAAAACAGACTGTATCAGACTACACATCGCTTTCAAGAGGGCACTTCATTATGTACCCGTATCCTCACTGGCTATTGCCCATCTACACAGTTTTTACAATGGAATGGGTAGGAAATATCTTATTTTAATTTATACTTTTCTGATTACGAAGTACTATAGAGAAATGGAATGACCCATTATATGTTCACTAGCTATTTGCATTTCTATTTCTCTGAATTGCCTTCTCATATCCTTTGTCCATGGTGGGGGTGTGTTATTTATCTTTTCCTTATTGATTTGTAGGCTCTTTTTTTTTTTTTTTAGTTTTTAAATACATGTATTTTATTATTCTTCATTACATTATTCCCACTCCCCCACTCCTCAGTGGTAAGACAGAATTGATTTACAGAAAAGAATACAGAAAACACTAAAGTTCCTGGTAGAGGCAGAGAATTCAAGTGGGGAGAGAAGCTCTCTCCGTTCCTCTCCCGGTCTTTCCCCGTCTCCTCCTTTAGGCCTTTAGCCTCAGGGTATATATAGGTGTATGGGTTCCTTGGCCAGGAGACGAATGAATACAGTCCCTTCCGCCGGGGGCAAGGTGAATGAGTGTATCAATGAATGGATACAGTCCACTCATGGAACTGAGGCCTAGGAAATTCATAAGAAATTGACCTAGGCATAGGAAATGGGGGTTCCATATTTAGTCCTAAGTGTAAAGTGAAGGAGACATCAAGGCACAGGTGTCTCCTCAGCAGATGACCAGCCTTTTTGGCTATTGGAGCCTCTGGTGGGGGTTGGAGGTCCCCCTCCTTGCCTGTCATCCAGCCCGCTGGCTCTTCAGCTGGCTGCCACAGCACCGACACCACCAAGGAGGAGGCGGCAGGTCTGCCAGCTCCGCTGAGCTGGCTAGGGTCGCGCAGCAGTTCCTACCCCTTCATGGTCTGGCTGTGTCTCCTCTGCTCGCTGACAATATTTATATATA